>JZKD02S1096791.1:477711-510914 GCA_000966675.3 Picea glauca
TGATCAAAGCGCTTCAAACTATTACCACTTTATGAAATCAAACTCATGATATTGCCAATGTGCTCGTAGCATTATCGAAGTGTCAAAACATTGTGATCAATCAACATATGAAATTTAGTAAGTTAAGAGTTCAAAATAAATGAGCCTCATACAAAACCAAGATGAATTATGTCACCTATAACTCATAACTTAACATTCCCAAAAGAGAAATCAATTAAAGTGAATGGCTACAGTTTTGAAAGAACCTTCTGCAGTGAAGTAATAAACCAATGGTCAAGTGTATTTCAATAAATCAATAAAATACGACAATAGTCTAGACAACGAGGGAAGTGTTTTCACACTTTCAGTTGTGAAAAATCAAAACGAAATCAAATTGCACTTGTCGCGAAAATAAAACAAATGTCTTAAATGCTCAATGCGACGATGATTTGTCGTTTAGAAGACAAGAGGTGTAGGCAGCATTTTTCTAGTAATTTTTTTTTTTTTTTTTTTTAAATGAGTTGGCTGCCAACAGTATTCTGATTAAGTTACCAAGCTCTCTTGATCTGCAACCTAAAGAGACTCCTAGAGAGATAACAAATTGGCGTCATTTTCAAGGAGAGGAGTGTGAAGAAAGTTTGTCTGGGAGACGACATAGTCCCAACTTTTGATGATATACAAAAGCTGGGTATCGTTAGTTTGGTTGTAATCTTCTATCTGGTGACTCCATTGGTACATTGTGGCTACTAAGAAGGCACATACTTGACAAAATCATCAAGAGCCACTAATTGGTCCAGTAACTGATACTGAGAGAATCATCAAAGAAGGAAAAGAATTACAGAAGGGATCTTCAAGTTCAGGTATATCTAGAAAGCACTCTGTGTCTTTTCTAGAAAATCCACTAATAAAACGAACATTTGTTGAAGCTATAACCCCAAAGGTTGATACTAAAAAATTAGTTTCATAAGTTCAAGGATCTTCTGATCTTACTCAATAAGGTAGTTCACCATTTGTTGGAGAAGACATTTGTTCATCCTCTGTAGAATCTTCTCAATCTGAAACTGAACCAAATTCAACCTACATTCATACAAATCTTCCTGCAGTTGAGCTTGTCTTATATGAATTGTCTATAAAAGGAGAAGAAAACCTTGCCACATTATTGTCTGAATTTTACAGAGATTCTTATTTCCCTTCTTCCATTGCAAGCCAAAAAATACATACTCCTCTCATTACCTCACCTTCATCCTCAATATCAGCCTCGTCTCAATCCCTAGTGATCCAAACTTCCAATACATCTACATATATTGTTATTCTGGTAGCAACACCTCAAAATCTCACTAATATGGAAATAATTCTAGTTGCTAGATATGCCCCATTAGTATTGCCAAATCCTCTAAATGCAATGCTTACTAGAGACTATCAAAAGTATATGTCAAAATTTTCAGGGAAAGAAGAGGTCACAACTGAAGAGCATCTTGATTTATTTTATAGTTATTCTGATAACTTAAATATCACACAGAAGGATGTATGTATGAGAGTGTTTGTGCAAAGCTTAGATGGAGAGGCCAAGAGGTGGTTTAGAGAATTAACCCCAGGATCTATAATAGGTATTGAAGTTTTTGATGATACTTTCTTAAAACAATTGGGGGATAATAAGGAATTTTTTTACTACATTACAAAGTTTGGGAGCTTGAGAAGGGAGAGTGGTCAATCAATGTTAGACTTTACCAAGAAATTTAACCAGATGTATAGCAAGATCCCAGCTGAAATCAAGCCTACTGCTACCTCTGCAAAAATCACATATGATAATGCTTTTGATGACGAATTTTGTTTATTGTCAAGAGAAAGGATCTATGTTACATTAGCTGATATGCAAGATGCAACACTTGAAGTGGAATCTAATATCCTTGTTGTAGAGAAGTTGAAAGGTAGAGGAGATAGGAGAAAATAAAAAGGAGAAGCCTCCTCATCAAGTGTTGATCCTGACATTGAAAATATGGCTAAGATGATTGAATCTTTGAAATCAAAATTGTCCAAGATGAATATTGAGAACAAGCAGCCTGCAAAAGGTAGAGATCCTAATGATTTTATTCCTCAAAATCGAAATCCTTATAGAAGAAATAATGAGCCACATCAGATTTTATAAAGGAATATAAATGCTAATGAGGATCAGAATATCAAAGCCCCTTTTTAGAACACAGTAATGGTGGAATATCATCCATAAGAAGATGATGAGATTCATTATTTGGGAGATAAATGTGATTCATATTTCTTGACACAATCTGCTTATGAACAAGCTTTGATTAGTCAGCAAGATAATCAAGACTCAAATAATGGATCTATTTGTCAAGTTGATGATCAGAATAGGTATAATCTGAGATCTAAACAATGTAATAGAAAACAAGATGAGCAAGCTCCTCCCAAGAACGTTGTTTCCCCTACAAAACAACAACCAAGCAAATATCAAGCTCAAACAAAGAATCAAGTACTTCTCAAATCTCATGTACAAGAGGTAAGAAACCTGACAAAGTCCCTTTCTCATTTAGCTTTGAATCGGAAATTCAGAAGGTTAAAATCCCCATACCCCTCATGGAGTTAATGAATAATGATACCTTCAAGCAAACCATCCTCAAAGCCCTTGATCCTAAGCCCATTCCCACTGTTGTTGATGTTGTAAACCTCCAAGATGATAAGCCTCCTATTGTCCTTAGTCGAATGGTTGAAGATTGTGAGGAAACGTCTCCACCTTTCTATGTTTCCTCGAACATCCATGATACAATTCTACATAATTTCCTTCTAGATATAGGAGCTTCTCATAACCTCATGAAAAAAGAATTTATGGATGAATTGGGTTTAGATATTACCAAGTCTTATCATTATTTATTTTCAGTTGACTCTAGGAAGGTTAAGTGCCTTGGTTTAATAAAATATTTAGCAATTTATTTATCCCAGTTACCCATGAGAAGCATGGTGATGGACATTGTGGTAGCTGATGTGGCACCTAAATTTGGTATGCTTTTATCTAGAGCATGGATAAAGAGGCCAAGGGGCACCTTGAAAAATGACCTTTCTTAAGAAATTGTCCCATTTTTTGGAGGAGAACAAAGGAGATTGTATAGGGAAGCTCAATTAACCTATATTATCAGTGATGAGAAGGAGCCTACTAATCATCCCATATACTCAGTTGACATAGGTTTGGGGTCTTGTATACTTCAGATTGATGATTCTCAGTAATCATCTTTGCAGCTTAGAAAGCCTATTTGCCAATCTTCAGAAGTCGAAAGAACTCCTATATGTAGCATGTTCTTTGATGGTTTTGTTCAAAAGAGTCTGCAGGAGCAGGTGTTGTTTTTTATTCACATTCCAAAGAAACAATTCATTTTTCCTTCAAATTGGATTTCGAGGTGAAAAATAACATAGCAGAGTATGAAGCCTTAGTCTTGGGCTTAAACGTTGCTAAGAATATGAATATTCAGGCGTTGAAAGTATTTGGAGATGCTAATATGATAATCCAACAAATCAAGAATACTTTTCAAGCCAAACATGTCAGGCTTAAGGCATACAACAATGAGGTATGGAATCTTATTGATTCTTTTCTTGCATTCAATATTTCATATATCCCTAGATCCGTGAATCAACTTGTTGATTCATTAGTTGTTTCATCTAGTACCTTCAATCCACCTTTGCCAACAAAGCTTAATTATGAAATCCAAGTGAAATATAGACCCTCCTTGCCAGACAATGTAAAATTTTGGAAAGTGTTTGATGGTGATGAGGAATTGGTTATATTTTTGGAAGTTATAGATGAGTTTTCAGCCCTCCATATAAATGATGAAAATAAAAACGTTGAAAAGTCAAAAATCCTAAGTTAAAAAACAAAATTGGACACCATGGTATTATTCAACTTCCAAATAATCAAATCCCAAAAGGATTAGTACCACTTGAGAATATTTTTGACCAGAATGATGTGCCTTTGAAGCCTAATAAGAAAAAGGAAGACATTGATGTCTTTTAGTACAACTTAGGATATGAAAAGTGTGCAGAAACCATAAATCTGTCCACACAGTTGACTGCAGAACAAAGAGTTGAGTATGGCAGCCTGATGAAAGAAGTTTCAGACATTTTTGCATGGGAATAAAGTGACTTAAAGACCTATGACACTCAAGTGATTGAGCATAAAATTCCTATGAAGAAAGAAGCCACTACATTCAAGAAAAAACTGATATCTATCAACCCTCTTCTTCTACCCATAATGGAAAAAGAAATTAAAAAATTATTGAATGCTCAAATTATCATTCCACTAAGATATTCTAAGTGGGTTGCTAATTTAGTTCCTACTAGGAAGAAGAATGGGGAGATTAGGTTGTGTGTTTACTTCAGGAACTTGAACAAGTTCTCTAAGAAAGAAAACTACCCTTTGTCAAAGATGGAGCATATCTTGCAAAGAGTGTCTGGATCTAGTGTTATGTCTTTTATTGATGGGTTCTCAGGCTATAACCAGATCTCAATACACCCAAATGACAGAGAAAAGACAACCTTCACAACTCCTTGGGGTAATTTTATGTATTCCAAGATTCCCTTTGGGCTTATGAATGTTGGAGCCACCTTTCAAAGGGCCATGGAAATTTCCTTTGTAGGTGAGAAGGATAAGTTTGTTTTGATATATTTGGATGATCTAACAGTGTTTTCTCATAGGCATAAAAAGCATTTGTAGCATTTGAGGAAGACATTATTGAAGTGCAGAAGGTATGGGATTTCATTAAATCCAAAGAAGTCTCAGTTTGCATTAAAGAAGGTAAGATTCTGGGACACATAGTGATTGATAAAGGAGTAAAGATTGACCCTGTAAGAGTAGAAGCTATTTAGAAGATATCAATTCCTAGATCTAAGAAAGACATCCAATCATTTCTTGGAAATATTAACTTCATTAGGAGATTTATTCCTAAATTTGCAGAGTTGATTAAACACATCACTGGCATGCTAAGGAAAGATTCATAAGTTAAATGGCATGATGCAACAAAGGAATCTTTTGAAGCTATCAGGAAAGCTCTTATGTCAGCTCCTACTTTGATCAACCCTAACTATTGTAAAGATTTCTATATATTTTCATTTGCATCTAATGACACCATTGCAACAATGTTACTTCACATAAATGATCAAGGGCAGGAAAAATCAGCGGCTTTCTTTAGCAAGACATTAAGAGATGTTGAGGTAAAGTATGACCCTATTGAAAAACAAGCTTATGCTTTGATTAAATCACTTAAGGATTTTAGAATCTATATTTTGCATGCCAAAGTTATACCTTATGTACCATCTAGTTCAGTCAGAGATGTACTCATTCAACCAGATATAGATGATAAAAGAGCCAAGTGGATTGCCAAACTCATTGAGTTTTACATTGATATCAAGCCAACTAAATTGATAAAGGGTCAGGGTTTGGAAAAGCTTCTTGCTGAGGAGAATTGTGAGGTGTTGGGTATTAATTTTATCATCATAAATGTAGAGGATGCACAACCTGAAATTTTGATTGAGAGGTACAGTCATGATCAACCAGTTTCAGAAAACCTATATTCTTGTGAATGGTACAACAATATAATACATTTTTTACAGACCCTTGCAGCTCCTCCATAGATGAATCAAACACATGTGAGAGAATTAAAACTCAAGGCAATCAAGTTTTGTATTAATGAAAATATGCTCTATTGGAAAGACCACTCTAGGATGTTGTTCAGGTGCCTTGACAAAGAAGAATCAGTTCAGGTTATGCATCAGTTTCATAGCAGCAATTGTAGTGGCCATCATTATTGGAAAACTACAACCCACAAGATTTTGACGATTGGCTACTATTGGCCATGTTTATTTTTTGATGTTTGCTCCTATGTTAAAACATGTGACAAGTGTCAAAGGTTCACGGAAAAACAACAATTGAAATCTCTTCCATTGAAACCCATTGTAGTGAAAAATAAGAAGTCCATTGGCACTTCTCCTTTTCTTTCAAGTTGGTGTATCGCACTGAAGCCATTTTTCCTATCCAACTTGCACTACCTTTCGCAAGAATCTTTCAAGAAGAAGAAGGGGAACCAAATGATTTGGTTAGAAGGATTCTTCATCTAGTTGAACTTTAGTAGGTAAAGGAGCAGTTACTTGAGAAAACAGAGTTACATCAGAAGAAGATGAAACAGAGTTTCGACAAGAAGGCTAAGGAAGATGTTTTCCAAACAGGGGATCGTGTTTTGAGGTGGGTGTTATAGCAAGATTTTCCTCACCACTTCTATCTTGCACAGAGGGCCTTTTTCCATTTCTCTATGCAGACTTGTCACCCCTTTTTGATGAATCTAGAGCTAAAGATACATATTTTTCCACATATACGCACCTTATCTACTATACAACATGTGTATATGTAGGTCGCTCCACTACAACCCACGTACATCTGGATTTGTTCCAGAAAATACAAAAATGAAGTCAGGTTTCCATGTCACGATAGGAGATCTATGATCCTTGGCCTTCCATATACTGGAAAGGTTTCGACTCGACCCTTCAATTGCATTTTGAAGGCTATAAGAACACAATTTTGAGCTATGGAAAAGAAGAGAAAGAATTCAACTTTGAGAACAAAGTTATTCTGGAGAAATTACTTCATATTGAGTCTGCATCCCTTCATCCCTCAAGTCTGAACACAGTGTTCAACCCCCAAGCTCTTTCCCTATTGTTGAGAGAACCTCATTGTCTCTTTTCTATGAGCTTGCCTTTGGTGGAGGATTGAAGTGGTGGAGACCCAGTTGGAAGGAACTTGGTTTCTTGGTTTCGAACCTTGCCGACACAGAAGTCTATAATGTTTTCGCTTCTGCTGATCATTTATTAATAGAAATACTCCTTTCCCGTCCAATTGGTATCGTGCAAATATATGATTATTATCCATGGGAATATTTGTAATGTTTATTAATGGATTATTCTATCTAATGTGCTAACCCCTTTATATTATTACATATACTTTCTCTTCTTGTTTGTTGAGAACTTGTTGTAGGTACAAAGCTTTGGGTCAAAGTACTCAACAGTGGAACATCATCAAACGTTGGAACGAGGTAGGCTTCTTTCTCATCTTGCTTGCACATTGGTTTATATAGCATATGTTGGAATTGAGTAGTTTCTGCAGTCATACCTATTTGTTGTGGTTTACCCTAGCCATAGAGAGGTTTTCCCTCTTAACAGAATTGGTGACTCCACTAGGGAGAAATCTTTTTTCTAAGTGTTGAAGTACTTTTTCTCCTTGCATTACTTTTTTTCCTTTTTTTTTCTTCTCATATCACTACTTGACAGATTTTGTTCACTCTGGGTCTGAGGTTTCAACCTTTTTACCCTTGCCTGGCCTTGTTTTTAAGCCTACAAATGCCCTATTTCCTTGACAGTCTCGTACACATGTGTGTTGTCTCACTGTGAGCTGCGTATATAGGCTTTGTTTCCCTGAATAGTCGCGTACACCTTATTTCCTTGCTTGGTTTCTTGGTTTGGTCGTTGTTTGGTGGGATTTGATGATTGTTGAGCCTTCTTAGGTCTTTGTAGTGCCTGTCGAGATTCTCTGGGTTAACAGGAAACCTGCTTGGAGTTGAATTTTTGGGCATATTATTTCTCATTGTTTTTCATTTTTGATTTGTCCTTGAACTCTGGGTTGTTGCTTGGCTGCTTAGTATTCTGCTTGAGTCATTTCGTTTATACACAATAGAATTAATATGCCAGGTTACTTTTCATTCCATGCATTTTCTCTTCAATATATTGAAAATACAAAAAAATAGGCATTTTACATTTCTTGGTATTTTTGTCTTCTGAATCTTTATCATTAGCTTAGTTCATTTAGTGAAAGATTGCATTTTACTTCTGAATTGCAGAGTTGAAATTGAAAATTGCACTGTTTTTATACGCATATCATTCATTGAAAAGTTAAAATTAGAATTTGCATTATATTTATATTTATTTTCTTGCAGAGTCATAATATCATGAGTCTCACTTCCATACCCTTTTGATTAATCACGACCAATAAAATTTGCCCTTTAAACTAAAATTGATTAGTCACGATTTCATTTTTAGGGTGCACAAACTAGTCTAGGATTTAGTGCCTTGGGATAGGATTTTGTGAGTAAACTTATCCAAGGTAATTAAATCAACATATGTGTCTAAGACGGGGATTTGAAAAGTCCATTGTATAATTGGTAAGATCAGGAGGCTCCGCTCACACCGGAGTTAATCACGAGGTCGCGTGAAGTTAGTTGAAGGGAATATAACCCCCGGATACTCGCCTAGCGTCAGAGATATTTTTGTGGATTTATTCATATTTGGGGATCTTACTAGTACCCATACCTCTATGAGAGGTGGTGATTTAAAGGTTTTGGGCTTTGCTACCCTGCCCATATGGTAATCCAGATTTACGATTGCTCGCATGTGCATCGGTTATATAGTGGTTTATTAGTTGCTTGACTTAGGTATCTCATAGGTTACCTGCAGGGGTTATTCTTCTTGTACCCTGGGTCATATAGGGGTCGGACAACACACAACCTTTATGGAATATTATCTCTCTAGGGGGATCTAACCAACTAGTTGTTAAGTCCACGAGGGCCCCTATAACTAATTTTGTTACCTCCAAAATTTAGTGGGGAGTCTCAGGTCCCTCTTGGATGAGACATACCTTCTTTAGCGAGGGAGGCCACTGAGCCATTTAGCCCATTTGCATGCATATTGGTCGTTTGAATTTTTTGTATGGTATTTGACTACTAGTTGGCCTTAGAAGTCTCTTTTGGGTGTCATCATCATGGATAGTGGAGTTTCTTTTGCTCCCTCATTTACTGCTACCCACATCCCATGATACCTACTCATTTCATGGGGACAGATCCTTCCGCTTTTCACAATGGTTTGCAGAACTATAACACTCAATCTACACCTTGGATATCTAGTCATTTTTTTTTTGATATGCCTTCACCCGTGCAATCGTCTCCCTGGCCCACGTATATGAATCCTATCATTAGATCAGGGGGCACCATGGCTTCGCTTCCTACTTCTTCATTTTATATGAGTCGTGTCCCCATGGGCGGTTGTAACCTTCCCCCTTATGGATCCAATGCTCGCTATGCTCTTCCAGGAGCCAGTGCTCAGATGGGTGCTTATCCCACTTATTACGCCCCACCCATGTATATTTTTCCTGCCATGCCAGTTTTGTTGAACACTTTTTCCATGATAGGCCCTCAAGTACCTCCAGGTATTTCATATGGGGAAAATCAATTTTAAGGTTCGGGCTACCCTCTTTACGGGACCCCTTCACAAGGGGGAAACATATATAATCACTCAAATAATTCTTATCCTACCTTGTTCACTTCGCAAACCTCTATGATGATGCCCTTCCAAACCTCTTAGGACCATTTTGGTGTAAGACACCACCTTTCTGGGCAGGGACAGGGGGTACACCAGGATCCTTCCTGGCCTGCAATGTTTCAAAACCAATATTTTCCCAGACCTTGGCATCAAATGCCATAATCTACTGCTATCCCAATCACTGTCAATCATACTGGTGCTCCATCACTAACCTCTACCAGTCACATTGGAGATGGATAAACATTTTCTACAAATTATGTTGATAGCTCGCACCCAACCTCTGCCAATTATGTTTGGGGCATCAACCTTTTCACCCTGAGTCACAACCATGTCACATCTCCAAACTCTATTCATCATATAGGAGAAGACACTCTTACCTCTGCCATTCATGATGAGAGTGTGTCACCAGGCATTGTAAACAATGCTGGGAGCATCGAGAGGCCTAGACGTCTCAGACGTAAGCCTAAATTCCTTTGCAGAAATTGTGAAGGAAGTCATCTTACACTTTTTTGTCTAGCTACTGTCGAGATACAGGAAGCATGGAGCTCTCCCAAGGGCCCATCAAATTCTGAGACATTTGTGGTTTCCCCGCACCTTGTCCCTCCTTCGATCGACACGGTGCTTTTCTCTCCCAACTTCACCCCCGTTGTCATGGGAAATGTGTCCCTTATCCCTGTTTCCATGCATCCTCTTCAACCTAGGATTGAAGAGGGGGTCATACCATTGCAATCTATGTTCAATACCACTCTCCTTGTAAAGGGAGACGCAACCTTCAGTCATGTCATCAACATTCCTAATCCTACTCCTTCTAAATGAGAGAGATTTATTCTTCCACCGAATTCTCTCCATCCAAGTCATGACAAGGTTCCCTTGGATTGGGATGACCTGATGGGGCATCCTATACCCCCACCTATGTATTTTCCATTAAGAGATATTATTCTAACCATCATAGAGACTATATACTCCATTAGCACTTTCTCCTCCTCAACTTGGAGAGATTTGGGTTTTCAAAATATTTTGTCAGCTATCCGTAAGATATTTACCTTCTGCAAAAGACTGGTACAAGAGCCTTGGCCTCCCCCTTTACATGTTGATTAGAACAGGTCATAAGTCTTAGTTAAGCTCTTTTCTGACTCGTATAAAAAATGAAAATATTTCCGAGTGATTTGTCCCTTTCACACTCGTTAAATTTGATCTGAAAGGTCATGAGTCTCAGTTAAGCTCTTTTCCGACTCGTTACCAAAAATAGAAAAGATTGTCGAGTGAACTTGTCTTTTCCCCTTTTTCACACCAAGTAGACTAAAACACATAAAAAAGGACATTTTTTGGCATTAAGTTGTGATTTCATCTCATGCCGTCACTTGCATTGAGCGTTTACCTAGTTCTGACTTTGCGTTATAAAACTTTGCCTAAGCAATTTTTGCATCCTCAACCAAGCAGAGCCTTGTTTATATCCTTCGCAATTTGACACACTATACCTTGGAGGAAACATCACCCCGAGTGTCCATCTCCCACATGCATTTCCTTGCATTGAGCATAGGTGCGTTCCACTGTTGGAACTAGTTTTTCTTACTTGTGACACTTGTTTCCTCCTCTGTATCACAACATTCATTTGTTATGAAAAAACAAAAAAATATGGGTGGGAATGTAGTACTATATAATAATTGGTAGGAGTCATGTCGCTTTTGAACAGAGAACAAAATTATTGAGTCCTTACGTCATCATAATTTTTGGTTTAGAATGGCCTTAGAAAGATGATCTCTTTACAGAGTTTTTCTCTACCGACTGGTTACTCTTCCAGTCCCTATAGAGAACATTATTGATGCCTCCTACATCAAATAGTTACATCATTGAGACTATGCTTTCGGAGTCTACCACATGTCTCATTCTCTTTTTCAAAGGAATTCTATCAACCTGTGTTGGCCATTCCTCAGAACTCTTGACTTTACATGCCGACCATACCCTCAATTTGTCTCATAATCACATGATACTATGGTATTATCATGCACCCTGGCCCTGTTATTGCACAGTTTGTAGCTAGGTCAAAAAGGCTAAAGGAAAGAGGTCAAACTGGCGTAACAGGAACCTTCCCCACCCAATGTCACCTCAATGGGGAGGTTATTTCTATTTAGGGAGGTTAACCTAGGGGAGACATCCCCAGTAACCTGGCGTTTTGAAGAGGCTAAAGTATAAAGGTCAAGGCAAAATTTCCTCCTCACAGGTTACCACCAAGGTCAGATAGTCTGGCTAATCAGCCAATAAATGAAGTGTATGCCCAAATGAGAACACCTAACTGGAACAAGATGATATAAAAAGAATATATGCAGGCTATAATTCAGTGGGTTAGTAATTCATGTAACTATCTAACATCAATATATAAGTAATGTGAAACAACAGATATTAATGAGATCAACGTTTTATCAATATAGAAATGGAAAAGTATCAATTCATCAATAACTATTAAGATGATGTGGCTAACAATGTATTTAATCAATCATTTACTCAATAAATTCTCTTAAACCATCATTTAATTGCTTATTATCAAAAATTTTTGCGTCAGGATGGAATAACCTAGTGTGACGTCAGCCTAGTTAAGGTTAGCTAGTTAGTTAGGGTTTCAAATTTAAAAGTTTCGAGAGGTTGTTTGAGCACTATCACTTCAAAGTTGTGTGTCTAGGATCAGTCCCTAAGGGTAGATGGAGTCAATCAAGGAGAGGACACAAGGTTGAAGGAGTAATAGGCTAAATACAAGAGGGAAGGGTTCTAGAGTGCTGCAATGGCAGGGCCCTAGAATCAAAACCCTAGGGGAAAGAGGCTCACTCCGGTGTTGCTTAAGAAAGGCCTCGTGCTCTTTCCTCCTTATTTAGGTCAAACTTGGAAAAACAGATAGCATATGAGAAGCGATAAAACAAGAGGATCAAGTGAGGGAGAGTGTTGCAATGGCAAGGCTCTATCACTAAAACCCTAGAAGATGGATGGACCTAGGTGTAGATAACCTAGGCCTGGGATGTCACCCTCCTTTTAACCTTTAAAATCAAAGCTAGCTTAAGGGAAGAAGTGAGAAGAGTGTAGCAAAGTCTAGGCTCTTCTTTCCTCCTTCAATGGCTGAATATTTCTCTCTAAGGGGACATGAGACAAGGACCTACTTGTGTGCTTGTCACCTAGGGTTTTTAAAATCAACAAATTTATAAGTAAATGCAAGAATTACAACCTACAACCATTCAATTAAGAAGTTTTGCAAGAAAAACACTTACATATCATGATGAAAAGCATAATCAAACCCTAGTTGTAAACCTTCCTTCAAGAGAAATTCCAAACATGCCAAGAAAATCCTTCCATCAACAAGTGCGCCTCCTTTAAAAGACCAAATACCCAAACTAGGGTGCAAAAATCAGACCTCACAAGTGTGATTTGTTTTTGTTATGTTCAAATGAGGGAAAAACATCCTCAATATATAGTGTATCATGACCTTTAATTAAAATTAGATCATTAAAAATAGCTGACAAGGCTACAAACCAAAATCATACTATGTTTACATTAACTGCTAAGTGAAAGACATAAATGAGCAAAAAGGGAGACGCTAGGCCCTTTTGGGGCTAGTCCAGCATCCAGAAGTCAGATGTTAGCCCTTTTTGGGCTCCTCCAAGCTGCCACACGTGCCACCCATCCTATCAAATCGCCACATTCTTAAGGTGACATCAAGGCCTCCTGGGTGATGTCCTGGTCATCAAAAGGAAAACGCTCCATCTGAAAGTGGGTCAACCCCTCTGGGTTGGGCTCAGCCAAAGTGTCCTGGGTGGAATGTCCTTCTTCTTCTCATGTGCAAAGGCTTGACCAATCACTGTCCTGTCTCTGCCCCTGATAGGGGTCTAGCAACCATCTGATGGGATCTTCAACCCCATGGAGGTCCGAGCTAATCATCTCCCCATGTGTACCATTCCAACTGGTACTTGTCCATCGAGCATGGTCCTGCACATCAAAAACTTCGCCCTCCATGGGCTCATTAGTCACAGGGATCATATCAATGTCAATCATGTTTCATCATTAATTTTATCAAATACATGCATAAAATCCCTGATATATCATTCAATAGCTCAAAGATATTACAATGACCTACAATACAAAGCCGAAGAAAAAGACAAAACACCCTATTGGGCCAGCATCCATAAGAAAAGGAAAGTTTCCATAGGATATCATCCAAGCCATGTAACACGAGGTGATGTGGTAAAGGGATGTCCAGACATACAAGCAGAGTGAAAGATAGGGGTGTACGATATTACCTGTGGGTGCCTTTGTAGAAGGCGATTTGTACCTGTCATGGATGAAATTATTTCCAAGCCCTTTATTGCCTTTATTCTTTCTTTTCTTTATTTTTTTTTCTTATTTATTTCAAGGTCTAACTAGAGGACACTACCTTGGCATGGTGACCAGAGATGAAAGTGTTACTCACAAGCATTTTCACATAGATGATAAGGCTGGCTCATGATGAGACCCCCTTTCCCTTGGCCATGTAACCAAAGGTCACTACCCTGGCGTGGTAACCAGATAATGGAAATGTCATAATGCTAGGTGCCCATGAACATAATAGGTTGCCTCGTGATGAGATCCCCTATCCTCTTGGCTAGGTCTTGTTTTGTTATTTTTCTTCGGGTCCCTCTTCTTTCTTGCTGAGAGGCGTTTTATTGCCTTCTCGGGGGTCCCTGGGCGAGGCATCTCTATGTTTCATTTTTTATGGCTTTTATCTTTTACCAGCTACTTTTACCTTCTGGGCCTTTAGCCCCTTCTTCCCACGAGATAAGGTGTAACCCCACAAACAGATCATCCTAATGTCTGGACTAAGGGTATGGGGTAGATGAGTGGGAGATAAGATGTAAAAGTGATGATATGATGGGAGCAGACGATGGCCCTTCAGAAATCCCCCCGGTGGCAAACCAAAACCTATGGGTACAAGCTCGCTAGGGTACTATGTCAATCCCCCAACCATGGTCAAGTGGGTTAATGTAAGATCCAAGCAATTGTCATAAATAAAAGGAATTCGATGCATATATCTAAAGCTTATAATGATCAAATATGACACATACCATGATACCTGGACCAATTACCTCATGGAGTAAGAGTCTTCTCCGATACAAGTCCAAGCTAAAGGTGATGGATGGTGTTGCTGCTGACAAGACAAATCTGATGAAAGAGAAGAAAGATGGACCCTCCAGGGCCATGCTTAGGTCAATCCTGCTCTTGGTACTCCATGTATAGGACCTGTGGGTCTCGAGACATGATCTCCTAGTTATCCCTAGAAATCGGGGATAACATCTGGCTCCAACTCGGGAACATGCGCTCACCGTAGAGCGCATGAGAACCTCAGCATCTCTGGCATAACCTGTAGACCTGCTCATACTCGAAAATGGCATCAACAACAAGGGTGGGGTGGTATTTCCACCCTGCAATATAATATATGTATATGACTGAAATAAAAAAATCAATATCCAAGTGAAGAAGCTATCATGAAATGCAAATGGTATAATACATGGGAAAATGCCTACCTACCTATACTTACCTGTGGATTCAGGTCTCTAGAGGATAGTAATGCTTGATATGTAAAATGTTTACTGGCAGCTTCAAGATCTCTCCTTCCATGGTCTCTAGGTTGAAAGAATTTGTACCTGCACAACTCATGATTTTATAAGGGCCTCCCCATAGACTGTCGAATTTTTTTGCATACTAGGCTTTTATTTTCTCTTATCCCACAGTAGGACAAGATCTCCTTTGGAAAAATTTATTTCCTTGGATTTATGATCAAAGGTGTTCTTTATCTTTTCTTGATTTCTCGTCATTTGACCCAAGGCACCTCTCCGCATCTCATCTAGCTCTATCAGTTGATTGATCCTTCCTTGGATTTCTTCTGAATCTGTGGTGTATTGTTGAGCAAAACGAAGGATAGGGATTTGGAGGTTCACATGAATCTTTGCTTCAAGTCCATATACCACCTCAAAAGGAGTTTTTCCTGTGGAATGTTTTGTCGTTATTTGATCTGCCCATACTGTGTATTTTATTTTGCTATCCCATGACTTTTTATTCTCTCAGACAACCTTCTTCATAATATTCATGAGGTTCTTATTGGTTGATTCTGCTAATCTGTTTCCTTGTGGGTAGTAGTTGGAGGAATGGGATAGGGTAATTCCATATTTGAAAAAAAAATCTACCATAGCATAGGAGTTGAAAGCTTTGGCATTATCTGTAGTGATCTTGGAAGGGGCACCGAACCCAGTTATGATTCAGTCTTCCAAGAAATTCATGACTACTTCCTCGGTGGCCTTTTTTGTAGGATTTGATTCGACCCATCTAGTGAAATAGTCTGTAGTTTTTAGGATCCACCGATATCCATTACTTGAATGGTCTTTGAATTCACCAACAAAATCCAAACCCCATTGCTGAAAAGGTGCCTCTACTACCACTGGTTTTAAGGGTTGTGCTGGGAGTCTCGGTTTTCCAGAGAAGTACTGGCAAGGTTGGCAAGATCGGACATGTTGGTAAGTGTCTGAAAAAAGTGTTGGCCAATAATAGCTAGCCCTCAATATCTTATGGGCAGTAGCACGAGCAACAAAATGTCCACCACAATGCCCATAGTGTAATTCTTCCAGTATCTTCTTTACCTCTTCCTTGTTCACACATCGAAGTATAACACCATCAGGATTCTTCCATCCAAGTCCATCTTCATTCAAGTAGTATTTCATAGCTCTCAATCTCAAATCCCTTCTCTTGTAATCCACTAAGTGATCAGGGAAATACAAGCTCTTTAGATAATAAACGATATCGGAATACCACTCGTCATATTCTAGTTCACTGATCATTACATTTACTTGCTCATTCTCACCCATCTGTATGGATTCCTGATTGCTTTCAGTCAACATTTGGGCCAAACCTTGTCCTTTTATTATCTTAGTGGGTTTTGTTTCTAAGTCATACTCCTAGATTTTGGAAACCCACTTCCCTCGAGTACCCATGTAGTCTTGTTGTGATAAAACGTCCTTCACAGTTGGGTATGGGACATAAGCCTTGATTTTATTGTAACCAATGTAGTTCCTAAAGTGCTTGAGGGACTTGACCAAGGCATAGGCTTGTTTCTCTATGATGGAGTAGTTTAACTCTGAGTCTCTTAGGACTTTTCTCATAAAGGCCATGGGGTGTTCATAGTTATCAACATCCTGTTGCATCAGGACACCTGCAATAGTATCATGGGATGCAAACGAGAATATTATGTAATCTTGCGAAAAATCAAGACTAATCAAGACAGGGGCTTGGGAGATAGAATTTTTGATATCTTCAAAGGATTTGTTGGTCTCATATCCCCACTTGAAAGAAACATCCTTTTTCATAAAAGCACTCAAAGGTTTTATCATCTTGGCAAAATTTCGCACAAATCTACGGATGAAGTTGATTTTTCCAAGAAAAGATTGCAAAGCTTTCTTGTTGGTCGGAGGGCGGACATATTTTATCGACTGGACTCTTTCAGGATCAATGGAGGCTCCTCCTTGTGAGGCCATGTGTCCTAATAGTTTTCCTTTGTCAATCCCAAAGACAGATTTCTTAGGATTCAGTGAAATACCATACTTTCTGCATCACTCAAAAACAATCCTAAGGTGGGAGAGATGGTATTTCCTATCCTTGGACACAACTGTAAGATCATCTTGGTAAATTTCTATGATCTTTTGTATGAGTTCTCTGAAGGCAGAGTCCATTGCTCTCTGAAAAGTGGCACCAGCATTCATAAGACCACACAATATCCTTAAGTACATAAATGTTCCCCAAGGTGTAGTGAATGCAGTTTTGAGTTGGTATTCCCTTTTGAGTAAGACTTGGTTGTACCCCGAGAACCCATCTAGCATAGACATCATCCCTGCCCCTATGACCCGCTGAAGAAAATTTTCCATGTTTGGGAGGGGATAATTATCCTTTAAAGACAACTGGTTGAGGTTGCGGAAATCAACACACAGGCGGATATCACCATTTTTCTTCCGAACAACTACCAAGTTTGACATCCAAGAAGAGTACCTGATAGGGGTTATGATACCAGCATCAACCATATTTTGGAGCTCCTTTTATATTTGGCCTTCCAACTTTGGGTTGATATGCCTTATCTTTTTTCGGAATGGCTTGGATCCTTCTACCAAAGGTATGGCGTGTTGGATGACATCCCCCCTATAGGCCTTCAAATCATCATAGTTCCAAGAAAAGGTATCTCTGAATTCTCTGATGAGCGCTAGTATCTCCTTTATTTATTTCTCGGTGGTGCCCTTTCCTATTTTGACCATCCTTGGGTCCATCTCTGTACCGATATTGAATTCCAGGGCATCTTCAGCTTGCTTGTTGGTTCTCTTTCCCTTAAAAACATCATGCAGGTCAAAAAGTTTTTCTAGGGGGATACAACCTTTTGGTAAGGTATTGTTTTGCAGGTTGATGACTTCCAGATCCATAGAATCATCCAGGAAAGAAACTTGCGAATTGATAAACTCTTTGTTGTTCTCCATGAATCTAATAATTTGATCATCATCCTTGATCACCTGCCAATGTTCCAAATTGTTGGGAACATAAATCCTAAAAAGAAATTCCATCTTGCACAGGTCGTGAAAAGGTCCTTCACATGGATGTAAAGTAGAGGTGGAGACATCCAAAGCATCAACCACGTGGTTTTCTTCTCGAGGGATGGCTTCGATTGACACTTTTCTAAAGGATTTTGAAAGGGTGTGAGCCACCTCTCTATAATTTTTCAACTTTTCATTTTTAGTGGCAAATCTCATCAAAACTTGCGACACAATGAGGTCTGAGTCCCCTTTTACTTCCAGGATTGTGACACCTTTGTTAATTGCTAAATTGAGTCCTAGAATCAAGGCTTCATACTCGGCCACATTGTTGGTACAACGGAATTCCAACCTATATGAATGGTAAAAGATCTCACCCGAAGGGGTTGTTAAGACTACTCCAGCACCTAATCTAGAGCTTGAATGTGATCCATTGAATTCCAAGGTCCAGATTCCTTCGGTCTCTTCAATGGTATCCATATCTAACTTCCCTTCCTAGATGAACCAATTATTAAGGCCACTATTGATGCATAAGAGTTGGTCACTTGGCTCATTAGAGGTGTCAACCGGGGAGCCAACGAGGGGCTCATTATATATGGTAAAGAATCCCCCTTCAGGATGAGGGATGGTTGCTCTGGATTGCTTCTTGTAAATACTTCCATTCAAGTGCTCTATGAGATCTTTGTGAAGAATAATCCCGAAATTGTTTACATCATCTATGATGACCACATTTATCAAGAAAGGAGCATTGGGATAGGAGTCAAAGGCCACCTCGAGGTTGTTAATGATTCCTTTCGCAAAGTCACCTCCGGTATTTTCTTGTGAGATCTTCAGACTTAATTGATGCATAGCCTCTTCCATCATCATGTCGGTCGTGGCACTTGGGTGCAGGAGATAGTTTCGGAGGAGAGAATATTTGACTCCGAGAGAGACATAAAAAGTTGTGAACTCAAAAACTCTGGAAACAGGGTGTCCCATTTGGTGGATAAAAAGAGAGAAATCTTCAGGAAGATTTTGCTCAACAATTTCAGGTAAGATAGCTTCAACTTCATCCTCAGGATGGGTCCTTTTCAAAGGGGGTTCTTGGGAAGGGATAAAACTTCCATGGGAGAAGCTCCATTTCCTCTTAGTGGGAGCGAGTTCGACCTGAAGGATCCTTGGAGGTCCAGGTTCTACCATAGGCTCATTACCAGGATCCCATAGTTCACAATTTTGTGTAGGAATTATTTGATGAATGTAATCATCAAAATCAAGGTTCCTCTCAATCTGAAAGGCTGGGTCTTGTGCTTCTTCTAAAGTTGTTGGTGACCGGTCCTTAACGTTGAATTGCACAGTTCCTTCCAAGAAGGACAAGAAGTGATCAATGATGGCTTGTTCTGAGCCCACCTTTGATCGAACCCTTTTGAGGGGAAGGTTGAACCTATCACTAAAATCTTTGATACTCTCATAGGGTCCATTGCAAATGATAAGGTATTGGGAAAAGGAGCCTTGTGAGTGCTCACTATCACACTACCTTATTTTAAAGGCCTTTTGTAGTTCTTCAGGGTTTTTTATGCTTCCTTTAGGGAACCCATCAATCCAAACTTTAGCATCTCCTATAAGGGAACTTGCAAAGAGCCTCATGAAGACATCAGGGTGATCTTGACCAGCCAAATGAAAATCAAAACTATCACAGAACTGGGTCCAATGCGAGTTTCCAGGGATGCCTTTTCATGAGAAGAAAGGTAGCCAAGAATTTGCATCCTCGGGTAAGTCATGCAGCCCCCCTTGGGTGTTACTAAAATCGAAACAGTTGAAACTCTCTGAGTAAGACCATTTGTGAGAATCAAGATTAATTGGGGGTGCAGAGCTTGTTAGGGTGACAGTGGCCACAGTAGAGGGATTTGAGTATTTTCGTCCACTACGGGTCGTCATTGGTGGAGTCACCAGATAATTTACTTGAAACTATCAAAGAAAAGGGGAATAAAACCCTAGTGGAGTCACCAGGTAAGCTTGTAAGAGAAAGGTCTTTGAGGCAAGGCTTACCGAAAAAGTTTTGTCGTTTGAGGAAGATTGACTAAGTGTCCCTGACAACGGTGCCAAAATGTTATCGCACAGTTTGTAGCTAGGTCAAAAAGGCTAAAGGAAAGAGGTCAAACTGGTGTAACAGGAACCTTCCCCACCCAATGTCACCTCAATGGGGAGGTTCTTTCTATTTAGGGAGGTTAACCCAGGGGAGACGTCCTCGGTAACCTGGGGTTTTGAAGAGGCTGAAGTATAAAGGTCGAGGCAAAATTTCCTCCTCACAGGTTATGACCAAGGTCAGATAGTCCGTCTAATCAACTAATAAATGAAGTGTATGCCCAAATGAGAACACCTACCCGGATCAAGACAATAGAAAAAGAATATATGCAGGCTATAATTCAGTGGGTTAGTACTTCATGTAACTATCTAACATCAATATATAAGCAATGTGAAACAACATATATTAATGAGATCAATGTTTTATCAATATAGCAATGGAAAAGTATCAATTCATCAATAACTATTAAGATGATGTGGCTAACAATGTATTTAATAAATCATTTACTCAATAAATGCTCTTAAACCATCATATAATTGCTTATCATAAAAATTTGCTGCATCGAGATGGAATAACCTAGTGTGACGTCAACCTAGTTAAGGTTAGCTAGTTAGTTAGGGTTTCAAATTTAAAAGTTCTGAGAGGTTGTTTGAGCACTATCACTTCAATGTTGTGTGTCTAGGATCAGTCCCTAAGTTTAGATGGAGTCAATCAAGGAGAGGACACACGGTTGAAGGAGTAATAGGCTAAATACAAGAGGGAAGGGTTCTAGAGTGTTGCAATGGTAGGGCCCTAGAATCAAAACCCTAAGGGAAAGAGGCTCACTCCAGTGTTGCTTAAGAAAGGCCTCATGTTCTTTCCTCCTTCTTTAGGTCAAAATTGGCAAAATGACTAGCATATGAGGAGAGATAAAACAAGAGGATCAAGTGAGGGAGAGTGTTGCAATGGCAAGGCTCTATCACTAAAACCCTAGAAGATGGACGACCCTAGGTGTAGATAACCTAGGCCTGGGACGTGACCCTCCTTTTAACCTTTAAAATCAAAGCTAGCTTAAGAGAAGAAGTGAGAAGAGTGTAGCAAAGGCTAGGCTCTTCTTTCCTCCTTCAATGGCTGAATATTTCTCTCTAAGGGGACATGAGACAAGGACCTACTTGTGTGCTTGTCACCTAGGGTTTTTAAAATCAACAAATTTATAAGTAAATACAAGAATTACAACCTACAACCATTCAATTAAGAAGTTTTGCAAGAAAAACACTTACATATCATGATGAAAAGCATAAGCAAACCCTAGTTGTAAACCTTCCTTCAAGAGAAATGCCAAACATGCCAAGAAAATCCTTCCATCAACAAGTGTGCCTCCTTTAAAAGACCAAATACCCAAACTAGGGCACAAAAATCAAACCTCACAAGTGTGATTTGTTTTTGTTATGTTCAAATGAGGGAAAAACATCCTCAATATATAGTGTATCGTGACCTTTAATTAAAATTAGGTCATTGAAAATAGACGACAAGGCTACAAACCAAAATCATATTATTTTTACATTAACTTCTAAGTAAAAGACATCAATGAGCAAAAAGAGAGACGTCAAGCCCCTCTGAGGGAGACGCTAGGCCCTTTTGGGGCTAGTCGAGCATCCAGAAGTCAAACGTTAGCCCTTTTTGGGCTCCTCCAAGATGCCACACGTGCCAGTCATCCTATCAAACTGCCACATGCTCAAGATGACGCCAACGCCTCCTGGGTGACATCTTGGTCATCAAAAGGAAAACGCTCCATCTGAAAGTGGGTCAACCCCCCTAGGCTGATCTCATCCAAAGTGTCCTGGGTGGAACGTCCTTCTTATTCTCATGTGCAAAGGCTCGACCAATCATTGTCCTATCTCTGCCCCTGATAGGGGTCCAACAACCATTTGATGGGCTCTTCAGCCCCATGGAGGTCTGAGCTAATCATCTCCCCATGTGTACCGGTCCAATTGGTACCTGTCCATCGGGCATGGTCATGCACATCAAAAAATTCGCCTTCCATGGGCTCATTAGTCACAGAGATCATAGCAGTTTCAATCATGTTTCATCATTAATTTTATCAAATACATGCATAACACCCCTGATATATCATTCAATAGCTCAAATATATTACAATGACCTACAATACAAAGCTGAAGAAAAAGACAAAACACACTATTGGGCCAACATCCATAGGAAAAGGAAAGTTTCCAGAGGATATCATCCAAGCCATGTAACACGAGGTGATGTGGTCTGTTATCACTGAAATTTCATCTGCAAATGGTTACAAGAATTCAACATCGCCAAACAGTTATGAGGTCACCCATGGACCAGAATTAACACAAAAGCATTCCCAAAGGGTCAAAACTATACAACTAGTGCAAAAATTAAAGGGCGCTATAAAGAAACAAGGCGCGTGCACACATGCGCAAAACAAAAATGCAAGATTCACGCACATGCGCACGATGCGCGACTATTGTTGCAAAGAGCCGCGCACATGAGAAACCACGCATTTATGAGAGTGGTCGGTCTCCCACCCACTTCGGGTTCAGCTTCCAAGTTGATTTGACACTTAAATCTGGACTGGATTCGACTGGGTGGCTGGTCAAAAACCTGGAAATGCCCTAATTAGCCTCTTTACACACTACAAACTAGTTGGACAATACCTCAAAGGAATGCTATAAAAAGGCCATGGATACACTTCCATTTTCAAAGAATTCATAGAAAATTTATGCTGCCATTATTCTCTTGAGGGATCCCCTATCCTTACCAAGAGTATACTTGCATCATTGCATTAGGCAATCCATCTCGCCCCTTGAGTGCATTAGAAAAGAATTGTTTCACCATTTTCATGTTCATTTTCAAAGTTGTAAGAAGAGCTTATTTTTGGGGGTCCAAGAGCCCTCCCTCGGAGGAAGAAGGGACTCATAGTCCTCTTTCTTCTAGGTGTTTTCTTTCACTAATATCAGCCTTATCATTGGTGACATGGGTCTAATTGTTTCTTTTGTCCTTATGTCCCTATGCTCATTAATTTAGTTGTTGTTTAATTTCTTAGTTTAATTCTTAGTTGTTCTTTCGTATTTCTTTCTCTAACCCTTTTCCTTACAGCTGTCCTGCTTAGCAAACCCAACTAATCTTGCAAGCACCTATATTTTTCTCACAAAGGTGACGAAAGAGGCGCAACAGATTGGCAACTCCACCGGGGAAAGGTATCAATTTCCTACCTCATTTGGATTTTTCTATCTCTTCCTTTGGTTTATTTAACTTGCAGATGCATTAACCGGCCTAAGCCGACCTGCCAATCATCCAATTCCAAATTGAATTGGGAGAATTCCATTTGGAATTTTTATTCACGGCCATGTGTCACCTGTGAGCGGGCTTTTCGGCCCACAGACGCGCATCGTGCGCACATGCGCCCAAGTCACAGTTCTGTTCTGCATACCTATGCTCATTATCTCTTTTCGGTCTGCGCACATGCACTTTGTGCGCCTCTGTCTCCACTGAGACTCGCGCACCTATGCAAAAAATTCACATTGTAAAGTTTTTGAGATTTGGGGAAGGCCCTTAGCCTTCTTAAAAGTGATTTCATGCATGTTTTAAGCTACACCACACTTAGTTCCCTATTCATATAAAGGGATTAGTCAAAACACATAGGCACTTAGGGGGTTAAAATCATTATTTCCTCTTTTTCTTTCATTTTCCCCACATGGATGGCTTGCTTTGACTAAAAATATAAGTTGGAAATCATTTGCAATCACATCTAACTTGCATTGGGACTAGAAGTTGGATAACAATCGCTTAGTATTCTCTTCTCTCACGCCTCCAAGCGACCTTGAGAATCAGAAAAATATTGTGGGACAATTTCATCTCCCTTAAGAAAATTAAAACCTTTAGGAGAGGAAAACAACCCTTCTTGGGACTCCTCTTAGTTTATTTTTCAAGCACATCTTAAGATTTTAATGGGCCCATACATGCCCACATGCTACAAAGATAGGATAGTGTTGAAATTTACTTTCATAGATCAAATCACTAGGGAAGTTTAAAGGTTTTTTAACGGGCCCATACATGCCCACATGATCACAATCTAGAATAGTTTCAAAGTTTTTCTTAGATTAAATCACAATAGGGAGTTAAAGGAATAGTAACGTACCCACATGTCCACATGCTAGCTTCCTAAGGACTTTTTAATTACGCAAGGTTGTACCAAAGGCACTTAGTTAATTAGGTAATCAACACTTGTAAGGACCAAGCGAATTCCACATGCAGCAAGGTGACACCTAATTCATTAAAAATTGGCACACTTTCACTCATTCACACACAAAAGTCACTTATCACTCACATAGATTATTCTTGAAACGTGGAGGTCAAAGTAATTTTCCTCCAAAGGGATTCTGAAACACCCCACCCTTTTCTTGATGAAACTATCCACTCTCATTTAAATTCAATGAGGTTGGTTCACACCCCCAACCTCTCAAAAAACTGCATCTAATTTTTTTCTAAAAACTCACTAAGTTTTCCTCCACGGGAGGTTCCAAAAGAAAGTTTTTAGTCTAGGTAGGATTTGAGGGATAGCAATCCAAATAACACCCTGTTATCTGGTTCTCACATTGTCAAAACCATACAAGTTGTCAAATAGGGAACTGAAAATCCTCCAAGTCAAGTGTTCCTAACACCATAAGGCAGGGAGATACCCATGAAGGCTTGAAGGCTGAGGTCTGATTTTTCTGTGCGTCCCCCCTTGAGGCACCCACCTCTTGGACGGGATCCATCCCGTGACCCATTTCTTAGGCCGAAAATCTAAATTTCGCACTTTGACCGAGGTACCTAGTGACCAAATTTTAGGACATCTACCCAGGTGGCAATTGTGGGCTGCAATTGCACCTTGATCGGATTTTGTGTGGCTATTGGGAAATATCACCATCTCTTTCAGGATATTCCCCCTTTACCCCTCATTATAACCGATTATTTCATCCTTCACTAGTTTCTCTTCTAGTGACTTCAGACCCCACTGTTGAGTACTATTGGAAGGTCCAGTGCTATTTGAGAGGAAGGACATTATGTCTTTTAGTACACGAGCATTTGTTTTCTTTGATTCCCCATGTGGAAAAAACCCACTTATCCACATATATGCTTCTTTTTCAAACCACTTTATGTATGATGCACTTCTAATTACATTTTGATTTGGATATATATATTGTGTAAAGTTCAAAATTTGCAAAGGTTCTTGTTTTCTTTCTCTCATCACATTTCACACACATCCACTCAGCATGTCTGACATCATAGGGGACCCACAGAACCCTCGTCATTCCAGATGCTTACTAAACCTCCCTCCTATTTTAGGGGGAGTTTCTAGTCTTGCCACCTCATCGACACCACCTTCACACACTCCTGTGAGTGCTACTATCTTAGGATCAGCTTTTCTTGGTTAGACATTACTTGGGTCCACTTCCCAAGTCCCTCTGTCCACTCGCTCTCCTTTACATGGAAGCGGAAGACCAACTTCCTCTCAAGGGGGAGGTACCAACCCACCTAGCCCCCCTCAAGGGTCAAGATCACAACACACTTACACCATGGCTGAAGCTAATCCTCCCCCCCACTACAGATGCCATATTTGGCATCTCTTAACATACCAGATCTAAGAAAACTCACCAATGATCCTATATTGCATGACCCCACATGGCCTGCAATGCCCACCAAACTACCTTCATACATCCCCAAGTTTGAAGGAAAAGCAGGAGATGATCCTGCCAACCATGTCATGAATTTTAACCTATGGTGCTCTTCCAACAACATTATGGATGATTCCATCAGACTACGATTATTTCAATGCACACTCACTAGCCCATCAGTCAAATGGTATGTAGATGAAAAATTAGGGTCCCATGCGACTTTCGAGTCCTTGGCAAAAGCAGTTTTGACCTTCTTCCAATTATCAATCCGCCATGACAATGGTCTTGAACTACTCTCTAATTTCAAACAAACCTCAGCCACACATATCGCTGATCACATTCACGAGTGGCGTAGGCGACGTAGTTTGTGCAAAGCAGAAACCACCAAACAACAGTGCCTTGACTGGTTTCTTAGATCACTTGTCTCTCTCCTTGGTAAGGATGTAGCTTCCACCTTCCCTCAATTAGAAGAATAAGCCATTAGCAAGGCTCAACAATACGACCTCATATATTCACAGTCAAGGTACTTATACACAGTACTTCCTGACCTCCCCAAACCCGTGCCATTTGGTCAAGACAAACCTGGGATGTCTCACTCAGCAGACGGATTGATTGGTAATACCACAGACCACAATCCTCAACCCCAACCACCACCAATGCATGGCACACCTCAATATTTGTCAGCATATGGGGGCACCTTTTATTACCCCCCACCCCCTTATCAAAAACCATACCCTGTTTCTATGCCTCCACCCATCATTAGGCCACCGCCGACACCCCCCATACACCCACCTATTCAAACAAGTTCTGGTACCCCCTCTACCTCAGCTTATAGTACTAGCGAAAGCGCCATGCCTTCCTATGTACCTTACGGATCGTTACCCCCACATAATTCGTACTTTCCATTTCCTAGTCCCCCACAACCCATGGCTCCCCCACATCCTCGCGCTGGGGTGAATTTTTTTCAACCCTCCCCCATTCAACAATATCAAAATTTCGAACAACTGAATACAGAAAATCCAACCCATCCATCGAATAATGCCAAAAAGAAAGGAAGAAACAGGAACAATAACAACCTAGGCCAAGGCGGGAATCAATCCCAACAAAACCAACCGGCTGGGGCAACCAGAACCAAGGAAATCAAAACCCCCAGGGGGGAAATAACAACAGGCGTCAAGGGAGAAATAAAATAACTATCAAAACCAATTTTCCTTATTCCCTTTGCGGTGAGTTCGGTCATTATACTCATCATTTCCCCCAAATCAATGATTTCAAATGGATGAGAAATAAAATAACTATCAAAACCAATTTTCCTTATTCCCTTTGCGGTGAGTTCGGTCATTATACTCATCATTTCCCCCAAATCAATGATTTCAAATGGATGAAAGACTCAAACAGTCTACCCCATCCTCCAACACCGCCTCCCCCTCAACAGGCCCCACAATAATAAATGCAACAACCGCCCCCTGTCGTGCTGCAGAATCCTATTCCACACCAAGGGGTGATAAACACCCAATAGGACACGCAGCCTACCCCACCTCAGGTGGGACAGTACCTCAATCCAAACAATCCAATAGATCGCACGATCCTCCTCACCAGTGAGGAAGAAATCCTTCTGCAAACACGTAATCGTCAGTACCATGCACCTGCTGAGTCCCCTACCATTCCTCCAGAAACAATCCCCGCACCAACGGGACCCCCATTGGTGATCCCTCGCCCTAACACAGAACCACCTCTCCGCATCCCTCGCATCCCATTGCGCAGGAATGTTCACAACCCACAAGCTAGGGAAGCTCATAATTACAGTTTGGTTGATGACTTAGCACAAGCCCTGGCTGCCATGGCAGTCTTAGAAGTCTTTCAGACTTGTCCCACTCAGCGAAAATCATTACTTTCCTCCTAGGGGGCATTTGACCCCGCAGATACTCGACTCATTACATTTTATCTCGAAAGTAGAGACCCTCGCCTTCCCACCTTGATCGCTTTTCAAATCCCAGTAAAAATATGGAACATTACAGTTCATTGGTGTATCATCGATGAAGGTGCATCTACATGCATTATGTCCAAATTTGTATGGCAGAAACTTGGTTCCCCCGAACTCATACCCTCTGCCATTACCTTACAAGCTTATGACAGGCCACAATCATCTCCTGAAGGGCTCTTCCAAATTTTCCCCGTAGAACTCAGGGTCAAGACTATTCTCATCGACATTGAAGTTATCGACGCCCCACTCGATTATAATATTCTGTTCGATCATAGCTACATGTACGCTATGAAGCCAATTGCCTCTTTTGTCTTTCGAACAATGATGTTCCCCCACAATGGGAAGATCATTACCATTGACCAAGTCTCAAATTACGAGCCTAACCATTCTTCCAACATCAATAACATTCTTCCTCTCATCCACACGAGTCATGACGCATACCCACTCATCGAAATGGGTCCCGGAATTTTCAAAGATCCATCATTGTTAGGAACTTACCATGGAGCACCACCGCTCCTTCATTCTTCCAATCAAGTATGCGTCGTATCATCTAATGGAACTGACATAGAGGATAACCTTCTTCCTAGGGACGCTTCTATCATATCTAACGTCCCACTAGTCGCAGAGATTCCCCCTCACGAGCCTCCTGCGAACTTGTCGACCCCACCAGTCCACGATTTCACCTCTCCCCAAGGCCATATCCCATTTTGGGAGATAGTTCCCCAAGCCATTACTCAAATCCCCTTATTTTACCCTCCACCTCGCGTTGAAGCTTTCCAAGTAGCCGCAACGCTTACCCTCCCTAATATGGTGTTAGTAATTCTAGTTTGGTATTTACATCCACCAGAGATGGTCCCTCGACCATCCCTTCCCCACCAAATGGAAGGAATCCCAATGAGGATTCCCATAATCACTCCTACCATACCCTCTCCACACCCACTCACTACTCTCCCTGCTACAGTTAGGGGCAGAAGAAAGAAGAAGGAGCCCACAACTCCACTTCCCCCGCGCGTCCAACCCCCTTGCGCGCTATGTGAGAAAGATGGACATCAAACCAACAACTGTCCATCTCTACCAGAGTTAGGGAACTTGATTCCACTCAATCAAACTCCATCAACACTCGCCACCATAGCAAGTACTGTCATTACCGCCCCTCACTCGCTTTCGGCAGACATTAGCCACAGTACGCCAAAGCTTCCAGAGTGAACCCAGTCTAGCTTCATCATCCATACCAAAAATCACTGACATCCATTATGTCACAACTTCAGTCAATGAACATATGAGATGCCCTTGCTCTCTATGTGAATCCTTAGATCATTTTACATACCAGTGTCCTATGATCATTGAATACAGGCAACGCCAATTGACCCTGCTTCAAACACCCACAGAATCGATGGTTGACCTTACCTCGTCACTAGAAATTCTTCATCTCATTTCTCCCGAACCCGAGGCCCTCCCAATGCCTCCATGGTTCTATTCTTCCGCTCATTTCCCTACAAAAATTTTACATCCAACTACCACAGGTACTTCTCAATATTTCAATATTTGTTTTATGTCGAGTGAAACATCGCAATTCCATTGTGACATTCCCCCTACTTCTTCATCACTAGGGGGCAGCCACACGACAACAGTCACCGATATCACTCTTCACAACCACTTGTATTCCCGCCACTTCCACTGTGATGAGGAAATACTCGAAGAGTTAAACACCCCTGACTACCCATGGGATGCGCTACACCACCGAGTGCTCTTCTTTCCACAGGAAGCCTCCACGCCTCCTAACCAACACCCCATACACGCGGTCGAAACCAAGGATTTTATCCCATCAGGGCATACTGACTGGTTCAACAAGCCCATTCCTGCCCCTGATGCGTTTGAAGAAGGCAACATGGACAACATTTCCCCGACCATCAAAATCGACATTTCCATCAAAAATGGCGTCATCGAGGAAATCACCATTGGAGTTGCTTGCACTCCTCAAGAAATCATCGCCTATAAATCCCTCTTCCAGGAATATCGGGATATTTTTTCCTGGTCATACACAGAAATGCCTGGCCTTGATCCCTCTATTGTCGAACATTGCATCGAAACCTGGCCCGACATTACACCAGTTCGTAAAAAACAGTGACCACTACACCCATCCAAAGCATCGGCCATCAAAGACGAGATTGACAAATTACACGCGGCTAGGTTCATCTACCCCATCGCCTATACCTCATGGGTTTGCAACCCTGTACCCGTTAATAAAAAACAGGGCACTATCCGCGTTTGCACGGACTTTCGCGATCTCAATCACGCATGTCCCAAAGACAAATTTCCAACGCCTTTCATCGATCAAATTATCGACGACTTCACAGACCACGAGGCTCTATCCTTCATGGACAGTTTCTCTGGTTATAATCAAATCCAAATTCACCCAGCCGATTAGTACAAAACTAGATTCATTACTCCTTGGGGTACTTTTGCATATCGTGTCATATCGTTTGGACTAAAGAATGCTAGCGCAACTTTCCAACGGGCTATGAAATACATTTTTCACGATCTGGTTCATATCATCCTCGCATACTTGGATGGCCTCACAACTCGATCCAAGCAACGCACCCAACATCTTGATGATTTACGGATCATCTTCCAACGATGTCGTCAGTACAACATTCGCTTGAATCCCCTCAAGTGTGTATTTTGTGTCACCGCGGGGTGCCCCCTCAAATTCATCATTTCCCAAAGCGATATTACCATGGACCTCCTCAAGGTCCAAGCTATCACCGAAATTCCACCTCCCCGGAATTTACATCAACTCCAGAGCCTACAAGGAAAGGCTAACTTTCTACGGTGATTTGTCCCAGACTATGCCACTCGCACACACGGTTTCCTTCGCTTACTACATCATGACATCCCATTTTACTGGGATGAACATGCCCAACAGTCATTTGACGATATTAAAATGGTGCTCTCCAATTCCCCTTTAATTAGTGCACCTGACTACAATCGCGACTATATCCTCTACATATCAGCCTCAGCCGTCTCAGTAGCAGGAGTTCTCGTTCAAATCGGTGATGACAATCGTGAGCATGTCATTTATTACGTTAGTAAAAACCTCATAGGGACACCCCTGAAGTATAAACACGAAGAGAAACTAGCCCTTGCATTCATCCTCACAGTCCAGAAACTGTGTCATTACATTCTGCTTCGCACAACTAAGGTCGTAGCAAATTCCAACACTATGCAATAATTGCTCAGTCGTCGACAAATTAATGGAAAATTTGCCTGATGGATCATTATCCTTCAAGAGTACGATCTTGAATTCTCAACACCCAAGAGCAAGAAATCCCTCGTCCTTGCCGAACTTGTCATGGCCTTCCCCTTTGACACCACCAGTGCCCCCGTCAATACCAACTTTCCCAACGAGCACCTCTTTTACATCACTTTGGATGATCCTTGGTATGACGACCTCCTCGTCTACATCCGAACTCAAAATTTCGGTAAACACCTTTCACGAGATGATTGTCGTCGTATTCACCATCAGGCCCCCCGCTACCTCCTCATCGGAGACATCTTATACCGGCGAGGGGTCGACACCATTCTTCATCAATGCCTGACCATTGACGAGGCCGCTAGAGTCTTGAACGACTGCCATGGAGGCGCATGTGGGGGGCATCTTTTGAGAATATCCACTACTCAGAAGATCATCCGAGCAGGTTACTTTTGGCCTACCTTGTTTCACAATTGCATTCACGCCGTGAAACGATGCAAGAAGTGTCAGCATTACGCCAACAAAGCCCGAGCACCACCTTCTCTTCTTCATCCATTCATCACTACCGGTCCTTTTTGTAAATGGGGCATCGACTTCATGACTTGTAATCCCCCCTCCAACAATGGACACAAATACATTGTGGTCACAGTCGATTACTTCACAAAATGGGCAGAATCTATGCCCACCTTCAACAATACCGCTGACACCGCAGTGCGCTTTTTATTTAACCATGTCATATTCCGCTTTGGAGTACCACTCCAATTAGTTTCCGATCACGGGAAACACTTTAAGAATGAGATTTTCATCGAAATATCATCTCGGTTAGGATTCTCCCACGAGTTTGCCTCACCATATTACCCTCATTCTAATGGACATGTCGAAGAAGTTAACAAGGTCCTCAAGACCATGTTATAGCACACGGTTAACAAACATAATACCAATTGGCATCATATGTTATTTTCTGTGCTATGGGCTTACCGTAGAGTTGTGAAAACAACCACTGGTTTCACACCATTTCATCTAGTCCATGGGGTTGAGGCCACTCTGCCCATCGAGTGTGAAATTCCCACCTTACGCACCGCAATTGAGCTATTACCCGACATTGCTCCAATGGAGTAGCGCTTGCTGAACTTAGAGTCCCTGGATGAAGATCGTCGATCTTCATTACAGAACAATGAGGCAGCTAAAAAATGATCAAAGACCACCTTTGATCGACATGTCAACCTTCGCTCATTTCACGAAGGCAACCTCGTCCTTGCTTATGATATCGCTCACGATACCTTTGGTCATGGAAAATTCGAGTCACTATGGCATGGCCCATACATTATCCAACATTGTCTCACCAAAGGCACATACATCCCGGCCTCTCCTGATGGCCTCTCTCTCAAAGAACCCGTCAACGGGTTATACTTAAAGAAATGTTATGCCTAAACATAGCAGTTCTACTTTAGGTTATTTTCTTTTATAGTGCTTTTAATCTTTTTTATCCCTCGCGTCTAAACTATCATTTCTGCTATTGACATATGCTTCCTCCACCAGCCTACCACATCAGTTACACCGACGGTGCCAGCCGTTGGACACAAAATCTTGCTTCGGCATCTTGGGCCCTCTATACCCCCTCACATGAAATGCTTCATTTGAGCAACATATGTTTGGGTTCATCCACCAACAACCAAGCCAAATACACTGTCGTCATTGGCCTCCTTGCCGATGCCAAGCATCATCGTATTCGTCACCTTAGCATCTTTCTCAACTCTCAACTAGTCGTTCTCCAGTTCAATAATGTGTACCACGTCCGCGATCCTTGCCTCTTTCGCAAATACTTGCAGGTTAGACTTTTATCTCGACATTTTGATTCCATTACATTTACACATATTCCAAGAAAATTGAATCAAATTATAGATAACTTAGCTAATATTGTGTTAGACTGGCATATACCACATCAAGATACCTCTACACATACATAAGCATATCAACAACCTGTCACAACATATATAGATTAGACATCATCAACACATTAACAAAACTCATGTAAACACCACATAGATCTCAAAATGTATACTCATGTATATATAAGACGGTCCACAGTGCCATCCAAATGTTTGTTGGAAATGTTTAATAGGTTGTCATTGATGGCAAGTACATCAATGAAGATGGCATGAATACATGAAGAATGTAACAGACAGGCACCAGAAGTATTTTGGGAAGTGTTAGGACCACATATTGTACCCTTTTTTCCCATACTTTTTGCTATTATTTTACCCTTCATCACCTACATTTTGACTTATACTATCATTCCACTTGATCATTCCAAGGTACATAA
>JZKD02S1096791.1:525832-544585 GCA_000966675.3 Picea glauca
CAATACCTCAAAGGAATGCTATAAAAAGGCCATGGATACACTTCATTTTTCAAGGAATTCATAGCAAAGTTATGCTGCCATTATTCTCTTGAGGGATCCCCTATCCTTACCAAGATTATACTTGCATCATTGCATTAGGCAATCCATCTCACCCCTTGAGTGGATTAGCAAAGAATTATTTCACCATTTTCATTTTCATTTTCAAAGTTGTAAGAAGAGCTTATTTGTGGGGGTCCAAGAGCCCTCCCTTGGAGGAAGAAGGGACTCATAGTCCTCTTTCTTCTCGGTGTTTTATTTCACTAATATCATCCTTATCATTGGTGACATGGGTCTAATTGTTTTTTTTTTTCCTTATGTCCCTATGCTCATTAATTTAGTTGTTGTTTTATTTCTTAGTTTAGTTCTTAGTTGTTCTTTCGTATTTCTTTCTCTAACCCTTTTCCTTATAGTTGTCCTGCTTAGAAAATCCAACTAAGCTTGCAAGCACCTCTATTTTTCTCACAAAGGTGATGACAGAGGCACAACATGGTCAAGGGATTTCCATACATATGGGCAGAGTGAAAGACAGGGGTGTACGATATTACCTATGGGTGCCTTTGTAGAAGGCTAGCTGTACATGTCATGGATGCAATTCTTTCCAAGCCCTTTATTTCCTTTATTCTTTCTTTTCTTTATTTCTTTGTCTTATTAATTTCAAGGTCTAACTAGAGGACACTGCCTTGGCATGGTGACCAGAGTTGACAGTGTTACCCATAAGAACTTTCACATAGATGATAAGGCTGGCTCGTGATGAGACCCCCTTTCCCTTGTCCATGCAACCAAAGGTCATTGCCCTGGCGTGGTAACCAGATAATGGAAATGTCATACTACTAGGTTCCCATGAACATAATAGGTTGGCTCGTGATGAGACCCCCTATCCTCTTGGCTAGGTCTTGTTTTGTTATTTTTCTTCGGGTCCCTCCTCTTTCTTGCTGAGAGGCCTTTTATTGCCTTCTCAGGGATCCCTAGGCGAGGCATCTCTAGGTTTCATTTTTTATGGATTTTATCTTTTGCCAGTTGCTTTTACCTTCTGGGCCTTTAGCCCTTTCTTCCCACGAGATAAGGTGTAACCCCACAAACAGATCATCCTATTGTACGGACTAGGGGAATGGGGCAGATGAGTGGGAGATAAGATGTAAAAGTGATGATATGATGGGAGCGGACGATGGCCCTTCAAAAATCCCCCCAGTGGAAAACCAAAACCTATGGGTACAAGCTCCTTAGGATACTATGTCAATCTCCCAACCATGGTCAAGTGGGTTAATGTAAGATCCAAGCAGTTGTCAGAAATAAAAGGAATTCAATGCATATATCTAAAGGTTATAATGATCAAATATGACACATACCATGATACCTGGACCAATTAACTCCTGGAGCAAGAGTCTTCTCCGATACAAGTCCAAGCCGAAGGTGATGGATGTTGCTACTGCTGACAAGACAAATCTGATGAAAGAGAAGAAAGATGGGCCCTCTAGGGCCATGCTCAGGTCAATCCTGCTCTCGGTACTCCATGTCTAGGACCTGTGGGCCTCGAGACATGATCTCCTAGTTATCCCTAGATATCGGGGATAACAGGCCCTATTTTCATCATTAGTAGGTCACCCTAAACCCAACAATTGACATTTCATCATTGGTCGTTGATTGGGTGGTTTTCCTTGTGTTTGATGACAAGACATCTATTCACACTTTGGGATTCGTGTAGTGTCTTGGATACCATTAGCCTTATTGGTGGTTTCCTCGCCTTTGTCAGCAGTTTTCATCATTGGCTGCTATTCAGAGGGTCTTTTTCATGTACCGCTTGCATTTGCCACACAAGAAAGACGCATAAGGTCGTTGGTTCATGAACATATTCTTCATCCGATATCCACCAAATTATGAAGCTCCTGCTTTGTTCCTCGTGCCAACTGATGAGAGATTCCTTAATGCTCTCCTTTCAGCGGGTCTCTTTCCATCGACTTTAGTTCATTTATTCTGGATCTGAGACCTAGATTTTTATGAGTACCTTGAGACTTGCATTCATTAGTGGTAGGCTCTCTCGCCATTGATAGATAGGAATACATCAATGTCTCATGATCAATGGATTTCTCAAGTTTTCGACATCGACTCCTTTAATCACACTTGTAGGAATGTGCTCAGTGCCTTTATACCTACTTTCATTATTGGTAGGTTGTCTCGCATTTTTTAACAGTATACCTCAATGACCGATAATCAAATGATGTCTCATTATGTTCGACCTCAACTCCTTTATTCACATGATGTAGACTTGCACCTTTGGCGGATGTGTAGAAGACTTGAAGACATCACTATGTGGACACAGCTTTCTTGAGTTGTTTCTTCCTTTTCATTGGACCATCACCTATTTGACTACAATAATCACGAGACATCATATTATACTCCATCGTATACAGATATCTTCATATTGGTATTGAGACTGGTTCTACTAGGCTTTGTTCATGATTTTGACAACGTTTGGCATATAACCGCATTTTTATTTTCCTATTCATGGCTACATATACTTATTTGGTATATTTTCCACATGGATCTGCATTGTATTATATTGGAAGCCATGTATGTAAAGTCAAAACAAAATATAATGAGCAACTAGTCTTTCCAGCTGGGTTTACACCACTCCACTTTTGGGTTATTTGTAATATATTTTGGCCATCGTAGATACGCGTCTTATCTCACACATTAGGGGGCATCTGTTATATCAATATTTGCCTCACCATTGCTATCTTGCACAAAGGGCCTTTTTTAATTTCCCTATGCATACTTTTCACCCCTTTTTGATGAATCCAGAGCTAAAAATACATATTTTTCCACATATATGCACCCAATCTACTATACAACATGTGTATACGTAGGCTGCTCCACTACAACCCGAGTACATCTGGATTTGTGCTAGAAAATCTGAAAATGAAGTCGGGTTTCCATGTCACGATAGGAGATCTTTGATCCTTGGCCTTCCATATACTGGAAACGTTCTAAATCAGCCCTTCAGTTTCATTTTGAAGGCTATAAGAACACAATTCCGAGCTATGGAAAAGAAGAGAAGGAATTCAACTTTGAGAGAAAAGTTACTCGAGAGAAATTACCTCATATTGAGTCTGCATCCCTTGGTCCCTCAAGTTTGAACACAATGTTCATCCCCCAAGCTCTTTCCCTATTGTTGAGAGAACCTCATTGTCTCTTTTCTATGAGCTTGCCTTTGGTGGAGGATTGAAGTGATGGAAGCCCAGTTGGAAGGAACTTGGTTTCTTGGTTTTGAACCGTGCCAACACAGAAGTCTGTAATGTTTTCGCTTCTGCTGATCATTTATTAATAGAAATACTCATTTCCCGTCCAATTGGTATCATGCGAATATATGATTATTATCCATGGGCATATTTGTAATGTTTATTAATGGATTATGATATCTAATGTGCTAAGCCCTTTATATTATCACTATATACTTTCTCTACTTGTTTGTTGAGAACTTGTTGCAGGTATGTTGGCACAGGGGCAAACCCAGGGTACAACACTCAAGAGCGCACCAACAAAGCCCTAACTACCAGCCCTTTTAGCAACACCTGCAAAGCAGATGAAGTTTCACCCGAGGTAGAGGCAAGGGTGGTTGCAAGAATCAGGTGTCTGCAACCTTAGCTGGGACATAGATCTGTGATTATATCCTTTACAGAGAACTTAGCACCGTTCATTCATCACTAGTCACCCTTATTGTACTTCAGAGATAAGACAAAACATTGTAGTACTTAATCAGATATAATATATTTCAGTGCTTAGCAACAACAAAACATATTAGATTCTGTAGATTAGCACTAAGCATCCTCATACACATCATATATACTATTCATATACATCTAGTAAATCACAAAGCATAAGAAAATCTATCTAATCATGGCATAACACTTAGCAAGATAATGAAAACACAAGGAAGCAATAGCACAAAGCATGACACGCAGGTTTACGTGGTTCACCCCCACCCTGGGGCTACGTCCATAAAGTCTTCTTCTTCTTTATTAGCTTCGGTCAATCTGATTATAGCACAGATCTCAACTTGTACTCCGCATAGGATAGGATATCTATGCCAGATCCTCCTTCCCTAAGTAGATATAGCACAGAGCCTTCTTACAATCCATGCACTTAGCACATACAACACTTGCACTCAGCTCTGCAAGCCTCTTACAATCATGTACAAAGCATTTACATTCAATCACATAGATCTATTTAATAGCACTAAGCCATCGACTCTTCTTACATTGCCTAGCTACTTATTTATACTTTACAACATAGGCCTAAACATGTGTAAACCCATGGGCCGACATCCCTTTTCCATTACATTAACCCAAGACCCTAAAAGGGCCCCAAAAGTGGGCTGAGATCCCATGATATCTGCTTCTCCTAGTACTCCATCTTTGACAGGGTGTCGATGTCCAAAAACGGTCAAATATGACCAAGTGTTCCTCAAAAATTGGTCAAGGGACAATAGGCCCCCAACACTCACATGTGACTCATCCCGAGTCACTCTGGTATGATCATCTTTGCTTTGAATGTCTCGAGCTTGGCCCGAGCTACTTCGACCTGCTGCAGTGTGACAACCTCTTGCTCAGTGAACTCATGGATCATTGTGTCGTTTACTAGTCCTTCCATGTGTTGTTATGCGGTGATGATAACTTGTTCAAGCTCGGCTGCCTAGCTCTCAACTTCAGTGAACAGGTGGCATTCTTTCTCCTCGAGGGGTTGAAGTCGTTGAGAGACTTCCATCACTTTACTTTGCAGCATGTGTACCTGTTTTTGGGCGGTGCGTTATTCTAGAAATCGCTTCATTCTCTCGACTATGGTCAAGGCCTTTAGCTGCGCCTGTAGCGTATAGTGCTCAGCTCCTTACATTCCAAAGCCAAGGTTTTTAATCTGTCGACTGCACTGCGGGAAATTTCCTCTCTTAGGTCTCTTACTTCTTGTGGAGTCTCAAGCATGATATGAAGTTCCATATCTGCGATGCATTGTTGAAGTTGTTGGATTACTTATTCAAGTTGTGCCACCTGTTGTGGGACACATTCTTCAATTTTCACTTCAATGACCGTCATAGAGAGAAGTTCTCTATGAAATCTTTCCTGTACTTCAAGTTGCTCTGCTAGCAACTGGTCCTTGCTCTGCTGTAATTTTTCTTTTTCCTCCTCCCACTTTGCTTGTAAGGAAATATTCTCCTATTCTTCCTTCCTCTATTGTACTATAAGTGCACTCTATACCTATGCCAAATCCTAGGTGGCTTGCATTGTCTCTTCTTGAGCTCGTCGAAGGCGAGCCTAGACTTTCTTGACGATCTGGCATAATTGGGTGGGCTCATCAGTTGTTCCTATTGTTTCAATTGTCAAGGGCGCCATAGAAACTACTCTGCTAGACTGGAGTGTCTATTGCACTTCTTAAAGGTCACTCCTGATTCGGCTGAATAACTCCTCCTGCTTCACTTCTTTATTTTCTGCGATCTCTAGTGAGGCATCAGTCAGCACAGCGATCAAGAAGTCGAAGTCATCATGTGTGAGGGTGGTCTTAAATTTAGTTTGGGTGGCCTTAGCTTTCTTTCGGGACAAGGGCTTTGGTGGGGTAATCTTCCTTTTCTTGGAGGGTTCCTCCTCCTCTCTAGGGAGAGTAACCTTGCCTTTGTTTTTCTCAACTTTTGTGCCACCTAGTTCTTCACCATCACCTCCCTTCGTAGGTGAGATCGAAGTAGTCTTTTTGGATGTGTTATGGATATCTTGAACTCCCACATATTTCTTAGTCTTGTGCAATCCAGGTGTATTCGGCATAGCTTCAGGGCTATCCACGTCAGACATCTTTACGGGATCCACTGGAACAAGGAGGTCCACCGACCATTCCTTGGTAATCTGCTCCAAGTCTTCTTCTATCAACTTGTAGTATGACTGGAGTTGTTGTTTGTGCTCATCCACGCACACTGTGATATAGGTGAAGTGGTGGTCTGCGCTGAATTTGATCAAAGATATAAACCTTTGAAGTGTGTTTGGTGTGATGTGCGGTGTATACTGGATTTCATTCTTCAATTGATTGTAATAAGCATGGAACACAACAGTGGACTACCACTGCTTGTTCATGTCGTTGGACTACCACAACGTACAGAACTTTGCGGCCAGTGGTTCGAAGGGTTCGATCTCCAGAAAAGTGGCACCTTCTGGTAGCTCCCAAGCAATGAAAGCGATGAGTATGAGAAACCAATCAAAATGGAACTCATACCCTTGGTCCTGCACTTGTATGTAGTCAAGCTCTAGTTGATTTATAAGGTACTTTGCCCAGTTCATTTGTAGTCCCTCTGTGCACTTCCCTGCGAGCTCAACTACAAATCCGGTCACTTGTGTGGGTCTATTTTTGCGGACTAACTTCCCTATGATCATCTAGAAACCGAGGCACCCTGCTTCATTCTCAATGGAGTCGACCTTGTAGCCTCGTGTGCCCTTCTCTACATGGACATATGTGTCTTTTATTCGTTGGGTGAGAGCATGATCTGCAGTCTTTCCAAGGTAAAAATCTTGCGGGTTAGGACCTTGCATGCTTAGCCCTGTGATCTGATTGATCAAAATCGGATCCACCGTGATGCGACGATCCAACCATAACTATCCTCCATGGTAGAAGAACAACAAAAATCTGACGCATACATTCACTTCCTGATGCCTCCCAAAATGTGGAATCTTAATTACATTAAGGAGGGTTGACTACACGAGGTTATGGGTCCATTGCTGAGGGACAATCTTTGGGTTCCTCCATTTTGTGATATTTAAGTACTTGTGCAGGGCTAGCATACTGTAAACCTTGTGATCTCCAAGGTTCAAATCACTAAATTTCAGCATTGTGAGCTTATCCTGGTCAGCATGAACTATGCGCACCCCTTTCGGGAGGTACACAGTGACCACAGCATAGTCAAAGTCTCTGGGTACGATGTCTCGATTTACTATGCCTCTTAGTGGTGGGATATACTTAGGAAAGATATTTGGGATCATATTCATAGTGGCGAAGTCATTTCCGATCTTAGATCGTCTTTCCAAAGGCAGTCGGGATGGTTCTGCTCGAGAAATGGAGGGGGAAGATGGAAATGCTCCTGAGGACGATGCATGTACACCTGTAGACATTCCTTGCTCTGACATTAATCTCTCAGTCATTAAGTCAATTAAAACTTCCTCAACGATTTTCTCAGTAGTGTTGAACTCGTCCGACATACAATCTTATGTCAGCTAGCTCGGGTGCGAAAGGAATTCAGAGACTACACTGAATGGTATGGGAACAAGGTAATGATCTCAGGGTGGGTTAATCTCAGGTTTCGTGCTCGAATTCTCACTTAGAAAAAATTATTCTCGGTGTGTGGAGCGATGGACTAAGTAGGGAAACTTAGTAAAAGTTTGTTGGCAACAGTTATGATCCTTCATTAACTCTTTTTCGACCCGTTATGGCACGTTTCAACGGTTGGATGACGAACCTTTATTTCTTTTCTGCCCGTTCGGAGCAGAATTTGATTGGATATATTGGCCCTAACAGCTATATTGCTTCGTCAGGGTGAAGTACTCTATGTCATTGTTTTGATATCTCGACGAAGTTCCAATTCTGCAATTTTTCTGTCTGCAAAGTATCCTCTAGAACCTCTTGTAACCTTACAGTATTATCCCTTTTCTTTCTTAACTTTCTAGCCTTATTCCCAGTGAGCTTCGTCTCAGTAATGATTTTACCATTCTAATGCTTATCTTCTGTGGTTTTAGTTACTTCGCGTTGTTGAAAGTCTTTCCTAGGGTTCCTAGATAATACTTCTTTTGTATCAAAAATAGGTAACTCAATCTTCTGTGGATCCTCTAGTGTTCTCTTAGCCTCAACATCGGAGTTTCTAGTATTAAATATTTGCGATCTTCTCTTATGTTCTTCAATCAAGTGCACGATCCTTCTGGTCATAAAGTATTTTAACTCTTGCTTCTTCTGTTCCAAAACTGTTTCTTCCTCTTTTCATCTAGCTTGTTCTCTATCAATCCAAGGTTTTCCTATGAGCATGGTAAACGAGGCGTTGTCTTCAACAAATTTAATAATCTCAAAGTCTTCCTCTGACAAAGTTCCATTGACAGTCATAGGTATTCGGGCGAGCCTTCCACATAGGTTTACTAGCTTTCCTATGAATAAACTTGTTCCTCCTAGGGAAGGGATCATGGCAGGCTTTCCTATAGCTTCCCAAGTTCTTTCTGGCATAATGTTCACTTGTGTTTCTTCATCCAAAATACAGTCAATGCCCAAGTCTCCTATTTTTTCTTCGAATTGATCCTTTTCTTTGAAGATCTATGATAGCCTAACATGTTAGTGATCATTCAAGGTGTCTTTCATCTGTAGTAATATCTTTTATGATTCCTTCTGAGTTTCTACTATTTCTGGATCTGCCTTAGGGTTGTCTTCATTTAGATTCATTCTTTCAAGCTTAGCAATGATTCTAGGGAAATCCAATTCTTCATGGTCCAAAGCTCTGCAACAGAGACAACTAGGTCTTCCACCAGGGCATTCCTTAGCAAGATGTCCTAGTCTTCTGCAACTATAACAGAGGGTTAACCCTCTCTTTCATTTAAATGTTTCCCAACTTCTTTTGTATTGTGCACCAGGATCATGGTAGCTAGCCTGCAAAAAAATATTTCTAGGATCCTGCATCCACTTGTTAGTCCAGACATTCTTTCTATGCATAGGTACAACATATCTATCATTATACTTATCAAATTTATTCATATCAAAGTTTCTTTCATCTATTAATGCCCTAGTTTTGAAGCTAGGACATAATCTATCAAGCATACCTAGATCCATGCTTTAGAAACAAAAAAATTCACTTATCTTACTTCTACAAAGCACAAAAATTTCATATCTACAAACTTTAGACTATTCTTACCTTTATTAGAGCATAGAGCTTACAGATCTTACCTCTTTTCTGCAAATCTAACTTCTTTCTTTCAGAAATTTCCACTTTTACTTTTCTTAGAGCACAGAGTGTTCAGATCTCGCTTCTTTTCTTCGGATATGATCTTCCTTTCTCCAGATCTAACCTTATTCCTGGCACAAAGCTTTACAGGTCGAGTAAAAATATGTGCAATAGGGAAACAGATCTTCACACAGAGCTTTCTTTTGCACAAAATTTCTTCTTCCTCAGTTCCCAACAATCAAAGTTTCAGGTCCCGACAATGGAACCATTTTTTGGCATAGGGGTAGACCCAGGGTTCACTCCAACAGCGCACCAACAAGCCCTAAATACTGGCCCTTTCGGCAACACCTGCGAAGCAGATGAATTCTCACCCGAGGTAGAGGCAGGGGTGGTTGCAAGACTCAGGTGTCTGCAACCTTAGCTAGGACATAGATCTGTGATTATATCCTTTACAGAGAAGTTAGCACCGTTCATTCATCACTATTCACCCTTATTGTACTTCGCAGATAAGACAGAACGTCGTAGTACTTACTCATATATAAGATATTCCAGTGCTTAGAAACAACAAAACATATTAGATTCTATAGATCAGCATTAAGCATCCTCATACACATCATATATACTATTCATATACATCTAGTAAATCACAAAGCATAAGCAAATCTATCTAATGATGGAATAGCAATTAGCAAGATAATGAAAACACAAGGAAGAAATAGCATAAAGCATGACACACAGGTTTATGTGGTTAACCCCCACCCTAGGGCTACATCCACAAAGTCTTTTTCTTCTTTATTATCTTTGGTCAATCTGATTACATCGACCTCAACTTGTACTCCGCATAGGATAGGAGATCTGCGCGCACCTCGCCATATCCTCTTTCCTCGAGTAGATCTAGCACAGAGCCTTCTTACAATCCGTGCACTCATCACTTACAACTCTTGCACTCAGCTCTGCAAGCCTCTTACAATCATGCACAGAGCATTTACATTCAATCACACAGATCTAATTACTAACACTAAGCCATCAACTCTTCTTGCATTTCCTAGCTACTTATTTATACTTTACAACATAGGCCTAAACATGGGTAAACCCATGGGCTGACATCCCTTTCCCATTACATTAACCCAAAACCCTAAAAGGGCCCCAAAAGTGGGCAGAGATCCCGTGATCTCTGCTTCACCTAGCACTCCATCGTTTACAGGGTGTCGATTTCCAAAAATGGTCAAATATGACCAAGTGTTCCTCAAAACTTGGTCAAGGGACAACAAGGTACAAAGCTTTGGGTCAAAGTACTCAACAGTGGAACATCATCAAACGTTGGAACGAGGTAGGCTTCTTTATTATATTGCTTGCACATTGGTTTATATAGCATATGTTGGAATTGAGTAGATTTATGCAATCATACATGTCTGTTGTGATTTACCCTGGCCATAGAGAGTTTTTCCCTCGTAACAGTGGTATGCTTACAAACAGGATAAAGGCAAGCATGGGAAATTTGACACTTTGTGGACTGGACCTTTCATCATCTCTCAAGTGTTGCAGAACAATACTTTCCTCTTACAGAACGTGGACGGTAATGAAGTATTTGGTGGCCACATCAATGGGAGTTTTCTCTAAACCTATTTCTACTAAGTATTTTTAAGCCTTCTCCATTGCAAATATCATTTCTTTTTCAGTTTAAGTCTCATAATAACTCTATGCCCAATGGAACAACAATTTCACCTCTTTTTGTGAGTTTTGTAGGTGATAGGAAAGTAAGTTGGTCTTATGAGTTCCTGGAACCTTAGAGGGAGGCTTCCATCCCCAATTAGAGCTAGATTTTATCTCCCAATAAAAACTCATTTTTATTTATGTCTTAGATTATTAATTGAGTTTTTAGAGTCATTCAATAAAGTGTGCCCTTCATTGAGTCTAGTAATCAATTTTGATTCATGTCAAATTTGGTTGGTAGATGACTAAGTGGTTATCATGGTCATTGTGCTAGGTTATATGGTCAAAAGACAAGTCATTTGTTTCGTAAAGGTGAGTCGGTGGTTATAAGAGTCAGTTTTGGGTCCTTAATGAGTCATCACTATCTTTCAAATCTCTATTTGACCTTCATTCTATCATTTCCCTCAATGATAACAAGTTTTTAGTGAACTTGGCTACTTTTGTACTTAAAGCGCTACCAACTCAACCAATGTTGTCAGTGCAAGTCATAATTTTTACATAAGGTGCGCTACCAACTCAAGGGGAAAACCCTGTTTTGAATTTTGAAAGGTTTTCAAGGTAAAAAGTATATCAAGGAGAGTTGTAAAGACTTTAGACCACCATCAAAGAATTGAGGTCCTCTTCCATAGTTGCAGCTCGCCATCAAAGGAATTATCAAGGTTTGCAAGCAAAGCTATTTGTTTTTATAGTTAGCTTCTAATTCTCTCTGTACAAAATTATTCACATTAGGTGCTCACACAAACGATGGGCCTAAGGAAAGATCCCATCCCAAGGAAGAGGTCAGGCTTTGTGGTTATATTCAAGCCCACTGAGACATATCTGATCGAGAAAAATACTAACCATGTGGACTCATTCAAGAACATGTGATGTTGGAGGTTCTGTGATAAACTTGAAGGACATCACTTGGAGGTTTCCAGAGATTTTGTGAAAAAATACAAAAGTGGCAAGACAAAGGTTGGTCCCTTGGAAATCCATTTGAAAAAGGATTTAATTGTAGAGGTAACCGAGATCCCTAGGACAGGGGAATTATGGTTTAAAGAAAAAAGACTAGAAATGGAGGACTGGTGCCAAGATATGCTCAGACGTGAGCATATAGGAGCTGATTTAGTGAAGGGTGTGCCAAGAAAGTGGCTGATAGAGGAATATGGCAAGCTTCTCTTCATCATTCAAATATTCTTCACCTAAAGGAAGATACAACTGGGTTTTGCAATACCATTTCAAGCTTCTTCCTCATTTCACTGGTAAGAAATAGATATACTTACCCTATTTTCTTTTCATGAGCTTGTAAAGGATGATTTCATTTGCACAACGAAAACCTGATAAGCTTCAAAAGTCCATTTTCCACCATGCCTTAATAAATAGCATAGTCCTTGATCAGTTGAAGAAGGAAGGGAAGGATTGGCCCACTTTCTTTTTTGTATCAAATTTCCAAATTTATTTGCCTCCTTCTCCTTCAAAACTCAAAACCCCTAAGAAGAATATTGCAACATCGCCCATTGTTTCCTCTGTCCCATCATCTAAAATACCACAGTCTTCTTCCCCCTCTGGTCCACTTGAAATAGCACAACCTTATGTTTCCACTGTTCCCTCTGCATCTGAATCTCCACAGTCCCCTCAATACCTTATTCCTCAAATACCCTTACCTTTCCAAGTCTACAAAAGAGATAAGAGGAAAGGAAAATATAAAGAAATAGTTATTGAAGAATAAACAGAGCCTCCCATGGAGCTCCCTCACATGGAAATTGAAGAAAGTCCTCAGATTATCCAATCTAGAGTTGATACACCATCTCTCAAAAGGTAATCTAGAAGAAATCTTGTTTTAGCAAAGGATTCTCTTCCAAGCACTGAGGATCTCATCCTATCTTGTTGTATCGGTTTAGATTCGATCTGATAGGTGTCATTCAGATCTAGCTTTTGAGGATCTTAGTCAAGTTTGTAAAACTTATTTAAGCCCAGTGAGGCATATTTGTAAATGGTTCAAGATTGAAGACTCTATTGTACTCTTTTGCTATAAAAAAACCTTGATATCTTTTCTGGAATGATAAGCCTCTTTCATTGATATTGCTCAGATCCCTGTCTGTCTTTCTTACTATGTACTTGTGATTTGAATCGTATGTTCAACTCAATTATTATTTAATGATTGATGATTGTCATATTATCTCTGCATTAGTAAACAAAGGATCACAAGCCTTTTGTTGGTTATATTCGACCTTTTACATGTGTTTTCAATATATGTAATGTTGTTGATATAGTTATCATTCTCCATCCATATGAATTATATAAACCATCTGATCAATAGCTCTTGAAGGAATTATTCTGTCTAGATATGTTCAAATTTCCTTGAGTGAAGGAATGAGTGTGTGATTTATTTATCTTTGATCCAATTTTCAATACATCATTAACTATTCTGATTAAGTTATCAGGCTCTCTTGATCTGCAACCTAAAGAGACTCCTGGAGAGATAATATCTTGGATCGATGGTTGACGATGGATCAGCGAGATACGACAACTGGGACTTAATTATTTCCCAACCTCATGTTCGCCTCCATCAGACGACCCTTGTTCACCAACCTTCCGATCTAAAGGTCTAGATCTCCCTCAATCCCACGGTGGTGATCGATCCTGAATTTGACATTCTGACTACCATGCAATCTATGCAACTCCATTTCTCCAAAGCTTCCTGATTCAAGGTGTACTTGATCTTAAGCACAAGATCATGTCTAATAGATTCGGCCTGGTTTTTCAACGTATGGCTCTAATACCAATCTGTAACGTACCCAACCACCCATAGGTCGAGCTACGCCACTTAATTTGACTCTAACAAACCCAACCACCCATAGGTGAGGCACGCTACAGTCCAGGGACTCACTTCATAGTGACTTATCTCAATTCGAATCACTTCTAAGTTAATTAAGAGAAATGAAAACCACATGCATAAATAAATATTCATGCCACAACATAAACTGAGACATGTACAGTCATAACTAGTAAGCATGCATATTCTAAATATTAAATTCAAAGATAAATAAATACACAACGAAATAAATCATACAAAGGTAAATAATCATAACAGATATCACTTATATTTTCTAAAAACAAGACACCAACTAGTTGCAGACCAAGGACGTTCCACCCAACCATAGACACTATTGTTCCAAGTCTCAACAACAGTGTCACCCCTGAGCCAAGGCTATGAGTCCACAAGGATGGATTCCAGGGTGTCACTCGACTTCCCAATCCATTCATCCCTCGGGCTCTCACAAACCATTCAACACTCACAACAATCCAAGTACACCAACTCTCTTCTACCCATTCTGCACAACCGAAGAGAATGGACCCCCTTCTCTGCCACGCAGTCCCTTAGGATGTCCATCTCTTCCAGGGCTCTAGTGATTCTAATCAAGAATCTCTCTGTTGGGACTCTCAAGACTCGCAACTGTGATTTAACTGAAACATGGGCCAAGTCATCACAAACATGAAGGAACCAACTCTTGGTTGGAATACACCAGCCATCTATACAACCAATGACTATGGATTTTCTCAGCAATTTGGCTTCCTTCCCTAAGAAACTGTCGAATCAGATGGAACGAGTAGGTGAAGGGACGAGTGGAGAACATAAGAGAAATAAAAGGTGAGAACGATGGAAAATGAATGATAGAGTGTGAAGGAACCAACAAATTCCCAACAACAAAAAACCAACCCGCACCACAAACCAAGGATGGGTTTATGTACTTCTTGGAATTAAGTAACCCCATGATATTCCCCCAAGAAGTTTAGGTAATTGTTATTCTCCACTAAAACCAGAAATGGGTAAATAAAATATAAAAAAAGTACTCAACCCCTCAATCCCCCTCTCTTGTGGAATCATAGCCCCCTATAACTCTTGTCCTTGTTCGTCTAGCAGCTAGGTATTTGTTTTATATTAATAACGATCAAACATTACATTTCCTAGGCATATTGGCCTCTTAATAATTTTTTAGGCACTCTGGCCTTTGATAACTTAAAAAAATACAATATTTAATATGGGGTTCAAAACCGGGGTATTACATGGATACACCATTATAGAATTTTGAGTTAACTTTACATATATTTAATACAAAATGGACATCAATCGTGATGGCATGGGGCCCTTCACGCCAACAAGGTGGTTTCCTTCATTATCCATAGCCTTAACAATGCATGTATTGATCATCTTAGAGTCATGTGCCGATAGCCAATTGTCATGTCGGATATGAGTCAGATTAGTTGGGGTGGTTGGGAGGAATGATTGATATCCTCCTCACCCAGGTTCAATTCTCGAAAGTGACATATTGATCTCATAATGAGTATATTATTCGAATGGCTTTGAGATTTGTTGTTGACCATCATTGTGTCCTAAATTTTCTTGGGTTTACCCTGGGTACCATCCTCGAAATGAGGGGACATACTAGGGGGTTTTCCCTAGGCTTTCTATCTTGGAAAAATATATATGTGTGGCTAAGAATACTATATGTAAGTTTTGGTATCAAGAATATATTTTGAAAAAACATTATGATGAAACAATTTAGAGAATTGAATAATTTATAATATATATATATATATTTAAAGTTTTTATAATATATATTAAGAATAAAAATGATCTTATCATCAAAATGACACGAAAAATGCATTCATTTGCAACATAAATAAAAAACAATTGTGAACAAAGTAACGCAATATCAAGAGAGTGATAAAAAATTACTTTGTTGACATCGAGAAATATTTTAATGGATTAACCAAGAAAAACAATTCTTCGCTAAAAAAACATAATCAAGGGTTGACTGAATTAATCAAGGAATCAAAAGATGAGAAATAATGCAATCAATAGAAAGTTCAAGATCTCAAAAGAAAATTCAATAAGAACTTCTTAGAAAAATTGAAAGAAAGTTCTCACCTAAAAGTTCATAGAAAAAAACTACTTGCACAAATCAAGAATTCAAAAAATACAAAGTAGTGCAATCATAAATTAGAACAAAAGAGTTAAGATCTGAAAAAAGAAATTATCAGAAAAATTTGAATAAATTTCCCACCTAAAGAACCTCAATCATAGGTTGCTTGAATAGATTAAAATATTAAAAGAGGAGAATCCAAAGAATTTAGAACCTAAAAATAAGGGAAACAATACAGAAAATGATGAAGTAGACCTTCAATACGAAGTGCATATCTTACAATGTAGATTAGAAGAGTAGGTTAATAATACGAAAGAGTAAAAAAAATAATTACAGACATCAAAGAAAAAGAATCGTGAATTGAAAGTGAATGATCAAGCATTGATTTGACAAGATGTTTCAATTTGGAGTGATTGAGAATCACAAAAAAAAATAGGATGCCAAGAAAAAAATTGACAAGATCTTGTCAAATAAAGACAAGGAAATTAATTGTTTCAAGAATCATAGTAAAATCCTACTTACAAAAGTAAAAAAATTAAAATGTAAAGATATATCAATCATGAATGTAAACAAAGATATATCCATGGATATGATGGAATTATGGAAGTTTTTAAAAGTTAAAACTACACATAAAAAAACCTTAACCCAACCGATTGAATCAAGAAAGATTTTAGAAGTTGAAATTGCAGATAAAGAGACCTTAATGGAATTGATTGAAACAAAACATTAGTGTGTCTTAAAAACGAAGATTTTTCAATGAAAGAGCATCCAAGAAATGAGTTCAAGAAACAATTCAATGACAAGTCAACATCTACATATTCAATGATGGTTGGCATTCCATCGATCACCACTAATGAATCCATGGATGCACCATTGAACATGAAAATATTGCATATTAATATGTTGATACAAGTAAATCATGAAAATATTAAGAATGATAAACTTATGAGGATACCATATCAACATCCAAATCATAGAATTCATAGTACACAAGAATCATTGTACGAGTATCAAAATGTACCTAATCATAACTAATGTTGTACTTACATATTGAAGCATCCAAAGATCAATACAACTCAAAGTCAACAACAAATAATATGAAATTCAACATCTTACCATCAAATATTTCTAGAAAGAATCCATTTAGTATGGACTAATCCTTTTTTGATGCACCAACAATTTCCAAAGCTTCGAACGTCATATTGCCTCATGTCCTCAACCTTGTTAAATAGGTGTAAGTTACAAGAATATGGTTCATTTTGTTGGAATAGTTTTACTTTCCCATGCTTTAAGGACAAATCATTTTTAAGGGGGGGGTACTTGTAATATACCTAGGGTATATTGACACTATGTACTAAATAATTATTATGTAATAGTCACTCATAAGACAATTATCATTAATATAGTAATAATGACAAGTCAAGCCTTTTCCAAAGGATATGTGTTTATATAGATGTCCTTTGTACTCAATAAATCATAATGGAATATATGTATCAATTAATAATCCATAAAAACTATTTTATCCTATGTGGATTATATGGATTCATCATTTTTATAATGGATTCTCAAGTGAAGTAATCATCATATTTGCTTCAGACTCCATCCTTACTTATAGTTAACAACGGAACCATAATCATACCAATGTCCTAACTACTTAGTGGACCTTCTTTAATGATGCCCCATTGCATGTATTAAATACTAACTAACATAGTGGGTCTTATTTAATAATAATAAACATAGTGGATCTAGTCCACCTTACGTTGAAGGCCTTCACTATTATTACTCTAATGGGCCCTTTGACTCCCATTTGGAGGATCCCAACAACCTTCCCTCTATTTTTTTCTTATGTGCCCTTCATCTACCAAAGGATGGATTAAGTAGAACTTGAAATTATTTTGAAGTGAGTTTTGACATTGCGACACACCTACAATGGTCATGAGTGTCCCACTACCACAATTCTATTCTTTAGTTATATTGTGAGTTGTTTTTATGTCTCCAACTTTGTCAATTTGGTTTGGTACAACTAGGGACTAACAAGGAATATCTATTTGATGATCCTATAGACATATTTTATTTTATCGAGGCTTGGACTGATCTATGGTAATTAACTAAATATGGATATTGTTATAAGTATTAACCTTCAAAATGTGTGGGGATGTCCAATAACAAATAAAAGTTGATCTTCTAATTTGCTAGGAGTACTTGTTACACAATTGATACAATAGATGCACCTAATCATTAGAGCCCAACGTTCACCTTCTTGTGGAAAATTGTAATTCCCTTTTTCATCAACTATCGTGTATCAATTTCACATTATTCCAATCCAAGTTTCTAAACTACTCTATCAAAACTCCTTACTACTATCGCAATGAAATGAGTTAATATGTGCCATTTATATAGGTATATGAAATGCACATTATTAGATTTTTGTAACAATATGATTGACCTCAATTGCTTTCCTTCAACTGTATGCTTCTTGAGAGGGATGTTATTTAACTTTCCTTCATGCTTACAGGTTTGATTTAGAGTTTTTTGGATGTGAATGTGTTAGTAGAACTATATAAATTAAGAAAAATCCCCATACCCATGAGATTGTTAAGCGTCATTATATTACATGAAATACCAATATGTCAAAAATCTCAATCTATTCTTGACAAACCAAATGAATCTCATAACATTCTCTCATTGTTGGAATATTATGCTTTGAAGAGTATTTGAGTACAAATTTAGAGTGTAATACCCCATTTTGACTTCGACAACTAAATTGCATTATGACCTATTTTTTGTTTGTGTTTATCATTTGTTGAACTAAAATAGAATTATAGAACTATATTATACAAACATATGGACCTATCTTTCTTTGAAAGTTATGTATAATTTTTATTGTTTATGTTACTAATTATGGTTTTTGTGGGATTTGCTTCCAACATGCAAATTTAATTGGAATATTGTGGTACATGGACACTAATTCAAATTATATGTTGAAATGAATCAATAGGTACCATGTACATGATAAATAAGCTAAATTATTTATGTTTTTCATGTTGGACACACCTACCACACTTAGAGGGGGGGGGTGAATGAGTGTGGTGCTCTTTTTCAAAACTTCCCTCTTGCACAAAAACTCATCAATTAGCATTCGACATTTATTCA
>JZKD02S1096791.1:544595-591091 GCA_000966675.3 Picea glauca
TATATAATAATAATATTAAGAAGAACAATTGTGTGTACACATATATAATCCCTCGAGCTTCTATACTTGAGTCACAACACATATCATACGACCACATAATATGACTACTATTCAACTCCCTCTTTATTTTATATATTGTATATCGTCTCTATTTAGCTATCTGTTCTCAAATAGGGGTATAGTGGTGGGTGCGTTGAGTACACAACAAATCCTAATTTTTTTAAAATTTTGGGTACCACTTTTTCTTTAATTTTTGCAAGTATATTTTTGCATCTTAGTTTTAGTGATTTCTTTCATATCATTTAGTTTTGAAATTAAAATTTTCTTTTGAGAAAACAAAAATTTTCTAATTGCTAAGCCTTGTTTTGAATGAAAAGATTTATTATCAGTGAGTTCAAGTCACTTTAATTGTTGGGCTAAATTCAGGTTTACTCATTGATATGAAATCAACTTGTGTTGACAAGAAAGTGAAGATGTGCATTAATTCCCCCCCCCCCCTACTTGAGAGCTAGTTTTTCCCCTTAGAAATTCTTCCAAAACTCATGCAAAAATTTCCTTTTTCACATCTCATGGAACATTGTTTTCTTGTGCCATATCACACTCTAAATGATTTTACCTGCAACATAGTGCATATCACATGGAAAATGACTTTAGTCATGATACGTATATGACCATGGTGCAACACTTTATTGAAGTATACCCTCATTGGTACACCATTGGAGAAAATTAAACATTTTTTTATGCTAGTGGGTCAAGCTAATAATGTTTAATAAGTTACCCACAAGAAAATGGGTGAGGGGTGCATTTCCATGGGGCCCACATAGATGGATTTCATGTTTGTTTAGTTTCTTATCCAAAAAGAGGGGGGAGCACCAATCCTGGGCCCCAACAAATTGCATGATAAATAATTTATTCCATCTCAGCTGAAAGGGGCAACGATTTTCTCAAAACTTGATCTACAATTAGGTTATCACCAATTAAGGATTAAGGAAGGTGATGTTACTAATACCACCTTCTAAACCTGGTTTGGGAAATATGAGTTCATAGTGGTGCCATTTGATTTGACCAATGCACTATCTATATTCATGAGACTCATGAATAGTGTATTTCCAAAGTACTTAAACCACTTTGTGTAGGTATTTCTAGATGATATTCTCATCTATTCCATAAATGAAAGGGAACATGAGGAACACTTGCCAGGGATGATTTTAGGGGCTAAATTTCATTCATGGGCTAATTTTCCATGGTTTTTCCAAAAACAAGATTCACTATTTTAAAAAAAAATTGCCCAAATTCTATAGGATACAATTATTTTACCTTAAAAATCGGCAAAATTTTATAAAAACTATATAAAATCCTTATAAATATGAATATTTTTACAAACATATCGCCAAACATTTATAGTTGGCATATGAAGGATTAGTAAGATTCGCCAAGGTTTTTACATTTTAAAATAAATTTACATCCTTAAAATCATCCCTAACACTTGCAGCTAGTGCTATCATGATTAAGAGAACAAAAATTGTATTCCAAGTTGTCTAAATGTTATTCTTTTATAAAGAGATTCACTATCTTGTTCATATTATTTTAAGGGAAGGAATTTTGATGGACCCTGAAATTAAACATTGTTTTATGCTAGTGGGTCAAGCTAATCATGTTTAATAAGTTACCCACAAGCAAATGTGTGAGAGGTGCATTTCCATGGGGCCCACATAGATGGGTTTCATGTTTGTTTGGTTCTTTAGCCAAAAAGAGGGGGGTGCACCAATCATGGACCCCACCAAAATGCATGATAAATAATGTATTTTATCAAATGAAAGGGGAAACAATTTTCTCAAAAATTGACCTATGATCAGGTTATCACCTGTTAAGGATCAAGGAAGGTGGTGTTCCTAATACCACATTGAAAACTTGGTTTTGGAAATATGAGTTCATAGTGGTTCCATTTGATTTCACCAATGCACTAGCTATATTCACGAGCCTCATGAATAGTGTATTCAAAAAGTACTTAAACCACTTTGTGTAGGTATTCCTAGATGATATTATAATCTATTCCATAAATAAAAGGGAACATGAGGAGCAATTGTGGCTAGTGTTTTCATGATTAAGAGAACACAAATTGTATTCTGAGTTGTCTATAAGTTATTCTTTTAGAAAAAGATTCACTATCTTGTTCATATTATTTCAAGGGAAGGAATTTCGATGGACCATGAAAAGGTGAAGGTTGTATGGATCGGTCAGTGCCAAAAAATGCTCATGGGGTGTGAAGATTCATGGGGCTAGTTGGGTACCATGGAAGGTTTGTGGAAGGGTTCTCAAATATTTCAAAACCCATCAATAACTTCCAATGCAAGGGACTCAAGTATGAGTGAACCAATGAATGCAACGTTGCATTCATCGAGCTTAAAATATTACTAACCAATGTTTTGATCCTACAAGTTCCTGATATGGATAAAGAATTCACATTCTGTATAGATTTCACGAAGCAAGGGTTGTTTTTTTGTTAATTCAATACAGGGAAGTAATAGTGTATACATATTAGAAGTTGAAACTCCATGAGGATCTTTATGCCATTGTTGGCACAGGGTTAGACCCAGGTTTCAACGCTACAAGAGCGCACCAACAAAACCCTAACTATCGTCCCTTTCAACAACACCTGCAAAGCAGATGAAGTCTCACCTGAGGTAGAGGCAGGGGTGGTTGCAGGACTCAAGTGTCTACAACCTAAGCTGGGACACAGGTCTGTGATTATGTCACTTATAGTGCACTTAGCATCGATCAGTCATCAATATTCAACCCTTATTATATTTCACAAATAGCACAAAGCATCACAACATTCATTTAGATCTAAAGTATTTTATCACTTAGCAATAGTAAAATAGATCAAATCCAGTACATCATCACTAAGCATCTTCATACATATCAGATATACTATTCAGACACATCTAATGAAGCACAAAGCATAAGTATATCCATCTAAATATATGAAAGCACTTAGAAAAAGTAGAGATAAGCACATTGAGTCAAAGCACAAAGCATAACACATAGATTTACGTGGTTCACCCCCACCCTAGGGCTACATCCACCAACTCTTCTTCTTTATTAGCGTCTTCAACCAGTTACAGGCACAGAGCCGTAGAAACCCTTACTTCACACAGGACATAAGATCTGTGCAGCTCACTAGATCCTGCGTCCTTGCCTTTCAGCACAAAGCCTTCTATATCTTCACACAGGGACTTGCACTAAGCTCTGCAAGTCTATATAGAATGTGAAAAACTCTCGATCACATAGATCTCTTCTTGGCACTTAGCCTATATCACATAGATACAATACTCTACTAGATGCCTAGATGTCTATTTATACATTTAAAAAAGTGGTCCTAAGCGTGGGTAAACCCATGGGCCGACATCCCTTTCCCATTACATATTCCCAAAACCCAAAAAGGGACCCAAAAGTGGGTCGAGATTCTGCAATCTCCTCTTCATCTAGTGATCCATCTTCGACAGGCTGTTGAAGTCCCAAAAATGGTCAAATATGACCAAGTGTTCCCAAAACTTGGTCAAGAGCCAACATGCCTCCAACACTCACTTGTGACTCATCCCGAGTCACTCTGGTCTGAGCAATTCTTCTTAGAATGCCTCGAGCTTGGCTTGAGCTGCTTCGACCTACTATAGTGCTACTGCCTCTTGCTCAGTGAACTTCTGGATGAGTGTGTCATTGACTGGTCCTTTTAGGCGTTGTTCTCCTGCACTCACAACCTGTTCAAGTTCTACTCCTTGGTTTTCAACTTCGGTGAATAGTTGAAATGCCTTATCTTGCACTGGTTGAAGTCATTGAGAGACTTCCATCACTTTGCTATGAATCATGTGGATCTATTGGTGGGTTGTGCATTGCTCTAGAAACTTATTCATTCTTTCGATTGGTGACAAGGCCTTCAGTTGTGCTTGTAACATATATGCATGTTGCTTTTCTTCTTGGAGTTGTGACTCCAATGCCTGCAACTCTAGATTCTTCATGAGGGTCTCATATGTATGAGCACTCCTGGAAGTCAGTTTCTTGCATTCCAATTCAAGGGCTTTCAACCTGCCAATCACGCTACGGGAAGTTGCCTCTCTTGGGTCTCTTATATCTTGAGGGCTCTCGGGCACAGTACGAAGTTCCAGATCTTCGATGCACTGCTGAATCTCTTGGATCACTTCTTCAAGTTGTTCCACCTGCTGTGGAATTCGTTCTTCAACCCTCACTTCTATGACAGTCACAGAGCGAAGTGCTATGTTAACTTGTTCCTTTACTTCTAGTTGTTCCACGATCAACTGCTCCTTGCTCTGTTGTAGCTCTGCTTTCTCTTTGTCCCACTGTACTTGAAGAGCAAGTTTTTCTCGTTTGGCAACACTACACTTCTCTAGCAGATCTTCTTTTGCCTGTGCCAAATCCTGAATGGCTTGCACTGTGTCTTCTTGAGCTCGTCGAAGGCGAGCTTCAACTATATCAGCAATCTGGTGGTTTTGAGTTGGCTCATCTCCCGGTTCTACTATTCCAGCTATCATAGGCGCAGTGGAGGTTGTGTGGCTAGACTAGAGTGCCTGCTGCACTCCTTGGAGTTCACAGCTACAATTATGAAACTGAAATCATCCAATGTGAGGGTAGTCTGCATCTTGGTTATAGGGGTTCTAGGTTTCTTTCAGGAGGAAGATTTCAGAGGCAAAACCTTCCTTTTCTTCAACGAGTCCTCTTCATCCCTAGGCGGTGGTACTTCACCTTTCTGTTGTTTAATTTTTGTGCCTTATATCTCTTCACCATCATCCCCTTCGTCTGGTGTGATAGAGCCAGTCCTTACAGATGCACTATCTACATCGTGAACCTCTTCAGGTTTCTTCGTCTTTCTTGGTCCTGGTGTATCCAGCATAGTTTCTGGGCTATCAATATCGAATAGCTTTGCGGGGTTCGCTGGAACAAGGAGGTCCGCCGACCATTCCTTGGTAATCTCCTCCAATTCATATTTTGTCAACTTGTAATAAGACTGGAGCTGTTGTTTATGCTCATCAGCGCTCTGTAATATAGTTGAAGTGGCAGTCCGCATTGAATTTCATCAGGGATCTAAACCTATGAAGTGTGTTCGGGCTGATGCGCAGTGTAGACTAGATTGCGGTCTTCAACTGGTTGTAATAGGCATGGAAGATGGCATTGGATTTCCACTGCTTGTTCATGTCGTTGGAGTACCATAGTGTACAAAATTCACGGCCAGTGGTTCGAAGGGTTCGATATCCAGGAAAGTGGTCCCTTCTGGTAGTTCCCAGGCGATGAAAGTGATCAATATGAGAAGCCAAATAAAGTGGAACTCATACCCTTGGTCTTTCGCTTCTCTATAATCAAGCTCTAGTTGGTTTACAAGATACTGCGCCCAATTCATCTGAAGTCTTTTTGTGCACTTCCCTACGAGATCAACTACGAATCTAGTCACTTGGTTGGGTCAGTTCTTGCGAACTAAATTTCCTGCGATCGGCTGACATGCAAGGTGCACTGTGTCACTCTGGATAGAGGCTACCTTGTAACCTCGTGTGCCCTTCTTGACATCGCTATAAGATTCTTTGATTATCTGCGCTAATGCTCGGTCTGAGGTCTTTCCAGGGAAAATTCCTAAGGTTCGGGGCCCTGCATGCTCAACCCTGTGATCTGATTGATCAAGGTCGGATCCACAGTGATGCGGTGGTTCAACCATAAGTATCCTTCATGGTATCAGGATAACAACAATTTCACGCATGCGTTTACTTCTTGGTGTTGGCCGAAGTGCGGGATCTTCATCACATTAAGCAATGTGGACTGCGCGAGGTTCTGGGTCCATGACTGCGGGATAATCTTGGAATTCTTTCCTTTGGTTCTGTCCAGATACTTGTGTGGGGAGAGCATGCTGTAAGCCTTCCTGTCGCCAAGGTTGAAGTCACTGAACTTCAATGTTGCGAGCTTATCTTGGTCAGCTTGAACTGCACGTATCCCTTTTGGGAGGTACACTGTGACCAAAGCATAGTAAAAATCTTTGGGCACACTATCTCGGTTGATGGTGCTGCTTAGAGGGGGTAGGTAGGTAGGTAGAATGCTCGAAATCAGCATGGCATTCACGATATCATCTATGTGTTTAGTACGTTCATCGACTTGTCGGGATAGTCTGGCTTGAGCAGTGGATAGAGAGGTTTCCAGTCCTCTCGTCAATGATGCTTGAACACCTGTGGATACTCCTCTTTCCAACATGACTCTCTCAATCATTAAATCAAGCAGAGTTTCTGTTATGGATTCTTTGACTACGGTGAGCTCGTCGGACATACGCGCTCGGGATAAATTATCGGGGTCGCAATGATCTTAAACACTGCACAGGAATAAACAACAAGGGCATGATGATTGTTGTATACACTTTCTAGTCTACGCGATTTAAATTCTCTGTTCGCAAAAGTGTTCTTCGGACATGGTGCGACGTGATATATAGGCGATCTTGGCAACGATTTTCTTTGCAACGGGTATGAGCCACATTAATTCATGTTCTGTCCATTATGGTGTGGTCCAATGGTCTAGTGATGAACCATCAATGCATTCTGACCCATTCAGAGCGTCATTCGAATGGATATATCGGCCTCCAATGGATATATTGCTTCATCATGGAGAGGTTCCCTATGTCGCTTTTCTGATATCCCGACGAAGCTCCAATTCTGAAAGTTTCTTTTTGCGAGGTACCATCTGGAACCTGTTGTAAATTTTTAATATTAGCCTTCTTCTTACTTATCTTCCTATCCTTTTTTCCAGTGAGCTTCGTCTCAGTGATTCTTTTCCCATTCTGATTCTTATTTTCCTTGGACATAGGTACTTCGTGTTGTTGAAGTTCTCTCCTAGGACTCAGGGGTAATACCTCTTCTATATCTAAGACAAATACTTCAATCTTCTGTGAGTCCTCTAATTCTCTTGCATCTTTGACATATGGGCTTCTAGTGTCAAATAGCTTCGATTTGTTCTTATGTTCTTCAATCAACTGTGCGATCCTTTTGGTCATGAAATCTTTTAACTCTTGTCTCTGTTGTTCTAAAACCTCTTCTTCTTCCTTCTTCCTGGCTTGATCTCTTTCAAGCCAAGGTTTTCCAAGTAACATAGTAAACGGGGTGTTGTCCTCAATAAATTTGATAATCTCAAAATATTCTTCGATCGAAGTTCCATTGGTATTCATAGATATCTGAGTGAGCTTTCCACATAGGGTTACCAGTTTTCCTCTGAATATCCCTATTCCTCTTAATGAAGGGATCATAGCAGGCCTTCCTATATCTTCCAAAGTTCTCTCTGGCATAATGTTCACTTGTGTTTCTTCATCAAGAACACAGTAAATGTCGAAGTCTCTTATTCTTACCTTGATACATTTTTTTTCTTTAAAGATCTCTAATAGTCTAACATGTTGGTGATCATTCAAGGTGTCTTTCATCTGTAGAAATACCTTCTATGATTCCTTCTGGGGTTCTACTATTTATGGATCTGTTGTAGGGTTTTCTTCATTCAAATTCATTCTTTCAAGCTTAGCAATCATTCTAGGGAAATCTAACACTTCATGGTCCAAAGCTTTGCAACATAGGAAACTAGATCTTCCACCAGGGCATTCCTTAGAAATATGTCACGATCTTCTGCAACTGTAACAAACGGCTAACCCTCTCTTTTGTTTAAATGTTACCCAACTTCTTCTGTACTGCGCACTAGGATCATGGTAGCTAGCTTGCAAAAAATTATTTCTAGGATCTTTCATCCATTTGTTAGTCCAGGCATTCTTTCTATGCATAGGAATAACATATCTATCATTAGATTTATTCATATCAAACTTTCGTTCATCTATTAATGCCCTAGTTTTTAAGCTAGGACATAATCTATCAAACATAGCTAGATCCATGCTCTAGAAATAAAAATAATTTCCACTTATATTACTTCTATAGAGCACAAAGCTTCCAAATCTAAGAAATTTTAACTATTCTTACCTTTATTAGAGCACAGAACTTACATATCTTACCTCTTTTCTATAGATCTCACATCTTTTCTTCAAAAACTTCCACTTTTACTTTTCTTAGAGTGAAAAGCATTCATATCTTGCTTCTTTTCTTCATATATGGCCTTCTTTCTTTAGCACAGAGATTTTAAGATCAAGTGGAATACTGCGCACTAGGGCACAGATCCACACACAGAGCTTCCATGGTTTTAGGACGAATCTTTGCACAAAGATTCTTCTTCCTCAGTTCCCAGCAATCATAGTTTCAACTCCCGACAACATAACCATTTGTTTCCATAGAGGAAGACCCAAGGTTCAACACTACAAGAGCACACCAACAAAACCCTAACTATCGACCCTTTCGATAACACCTACGAAATAGATGAAGTCTCACCCAAGGTAGAGGCAGGGGTGGTTGTTGGACTCAAGTGTCTACAACCTAAGCTGGGAAACATGTCTGTGATTATGTTTCTTACAGTGCACTTATCATCAATCAGTCATCAATATTCAACCCTTATTATATTTCGCAAATAGCACAGAGCATCACAACATTCATTTAGATCTAAAGTATTTTAGCACTTAGCAACAGTAAAACAGATCAGATCCAGTAGATCGGCACTAATCATATTCATACATATCAGATATACTATTTAGAAACATCTAATGAAGAACAAAGCATAAGTATATCCATCTAAATATATCAAAGCACTTAGCAAAATCAGAGATAAGCACATTGATTCAAAGCACAAAGCATAACACACGGATTTACGTGGTTCACCCCCACCCTGGGGATACGTCCACCAAATCTTCTTCTTTATTAGCATCTTCAATCTGTTACAAGCACAGTGATGTACAAACCCTTACTTCGCACAGGACAGAATATCTGTGCAACTCGCTAGATCCTTCTTCCTTTCCTTTCAGCACAAAGCCTTCTATATATTCACACAGGTACTTGCACTAATCTCTGCAAATCTATATAGAATGCGCAAAACTCTCGATCACACAGATCCCTTCTTGGCACTTAGCCTATATCACATAGATAAAATACTCTACTATATGCCTAGATGTCTATTTATACATTTACAAAAGTGGTCCTAAGCGTGTGTGAACCCACATGCCGACATCCCTTTCCCATTAGATATTCCCAAAACCCAAAAAGGGACCCAAAAGTGGGTCAAGGTTCTGCAATCTCCGCTTCGTCTGGCGCTCCATCTTCGACAGGCTATCAAAGTCCCAAAAATGGTCAAATATGACCAAGTGTTCCCAAAACTTGGTCAAGGGCCAACAACCACCCATGATTTAGAGTTGGTAGTAGTGATTCTAGCTCTAAATATTTAGAGACATTATCTTGTACGATGAAGCTTTGTGGTAAAAAGTGGTCAGGAAATATTGAAGCATCTCTTCATGCAATTTTGGAATTTTGTACATCAAGGGAAAGGATAATGTAATGGATGATGCCTTGAGTAGAATTTTTTGTATCTTCTCTTTGCTTCCCTGAAAGGTCAATTTTGGGGAGCAAGTGTTAGGATAACTTCTTGGAGATAGTTTGTATTTAAAGGTTACATAACCACTCTAGAATGGGAGGAAATTAGATCCTAATTTTGAAAGGTATGTCCTTGAGGTGGATGGTTTGTCGTGATTTCAAGGGAGGATGTATATCCTAGATGAAGGAAATATTCAAAGCACTATCCTCAAGGAATCCCATAAATAAATTTATTATGTGCATCCTGGTGTGAAGAAAATGTATGCAAACATGAAGAAGCTTTTCTTCTAGCTAGGCATGAAGCATGATGTAGTCTAGTTTTTCACTAAATTCCTTCAGTGTTAGTAGGTAAAGGTCGATCATCACCACCCAAAAAGACTCTTACAACTGCTTAACATTCTTGTGTCCAAATGGGAAGTCATTTTTATGGATTTCATTGTGGGATGGTCTCTCATGCCGCAAAGGTAGAATGTCATTTTCGTTGTAGTTGATAAACTAAAAAAAAGTGCTAATTTATGTTCTAGCCAAAGAAACTTGTGACATTGTCGATGTGGCACAATCATTTATAAGTGAGATTATTCATCTTCATGGGTTTCCCAAGAAGATCATCTTGGATATAGACTCTTAGTTTACATCTAGGTTTTGGACAAGTTTGTATTTAGCATTGGGGACTCACGTGAACTTGAGAACAATGTATCATCTTGAAATGGATGGGAAAACAAAAAGAATAAACCAGGTGATGTAATACATGCTTAGGATATATGTTATGGATAATCAAACCCATTGGGAAAATTACTTACCTTTGATGGAGTTTTCTTACAATAAAAATTAACACATCTCAATTAGGATGCGTCCTTATCAAGCTTTGTATGGAATGCCATGAAATACACCATTGAGTTGGGAGATGTTAGAGGACTGAGTGATAGTGGAGCCATAATTGGTTCAAGAGATGGAATACTAGGTAGTTTAGATTAGGCAATAGTTAAAGGAAGCATAGGATAGACAAAAGAGTTATGCTGATGTACATAGTATTGTATGGAGTTATAAAGTAGGATATTAGGTTCTTATTTATATTAGGCCAAATAAGAGTACCATTCCATTTGGAAATGGCACAAAGTTGTCACCTTGATTTATAGGGATGTTTAAAATTCAAGAAACAAATGGACCAGTTGTTGATCATCTTGTACTACCATCCCACTTGCATAAAACTCATGATGTTTTTCATGCATCTATATTATGGAATTATGTTTCTGATGAATCTCATTAACTTAACTAGAAGGAATTTCAAGTTTTAGATGAGGGAACCATCTTGGCCAAACTATTACACATATTAGACCATAGGGTTCAACAACTTAGGCACTGCTTGGTGGAATGAGTTAAGGTATAGTGGGACAAGTGTAGCCTAGGATTTGGAACCTAGGAGGATACAAATACCATGCATCAAGATCATCCTACAATTTTCTTACTATAACTTCAGGACAAAATTTCCCAAAGGGTGAGTGTATGTAACACCCCATTTTGACTTAATTTGTATTTCTCTATTTATTATATGTTGAACTAAATAAGAATGATAGAACAATATTATACAAACATATGGACCTAACTATATGTGGAATTTATGTATACGTTCATTGTTTATGTTATTAATGATGGATGTTGTGTGATTTACTTCTAGCACGCACATTTAATTGGAATATTGTGGTATGTGGATACCAATTCAAATTATATGGTGAAATAAATCAATAGATACCATGCACATGATAAATAAGATAACTTGTTTATGTTGTTCATCTATGACTAACATGGAAATCACATTTATATAATCATACGGTTATGCACGATCTTGTGTTTTGATAAAAAACCTATACCTTAAAGGGGTTAACTAATAGCCAGATAATTGTGATACTAAAGTGACGCAGATGTTGTGGACATCAAAAGCGGAATGATGTGCTATGAAGAATGTATTTCTTGTTTAAATATGGATTCAATACATTGCTATGATATGTGGGCAAATGCAGGTTTCATAAGAGGCACAATTTCCCAAACTAGTAACTTTATGATGTGGGTCTAAAAACCATAACAACAACTATGTAAATGTCTTTCTATGACAATCTAGGACAGCATGATTCTTTTCCAACCATCTCCATCAATACATGTAAATGTCTTTCTATGACAATCTAGGACAACATGATTCTTTTCCAACCAATCCATTCCAATTAGAATATCATAAGACCCCAGTGGTATGATCTTTAGATCGACACTAGTATTCACATCATTAAGACTTATGGAAAAACCTATGACCATATCATGGATTCTCCTTTTGGTTCTAGTGGCTAGCTGAACCAAAATAGATTTTTCAAGATTACTTTTATCCAAATGTAATCTATCCACTATTTTAGTATCAATGTAACAATGACTTTCTCCCGAATCAATTAAAATAGCAACAAGTTGATTAATGATATTACCTTCCACCTCGATCATATTGGATTGGTACTTCACTTGTCGATCATCTAAGGTTGCATAAATCCTTCCCATGTCTTCTACTGTTGTAGCCTCTTGGATGTTGTGCATGGTCTTCACTTTGTCATTTCTATGAGGTAAATCCTTGTACATGTGATCTTCTTTGCATCCCCAACATTGGATTGGTGGTCTTCCCCTTTTTCCCAAGGAGTCTTCTTTCTTGGATTCATCCTTAGCATATTGGTCTTGATGATTTTTATTAGGTTCATTTCTGTTGAAAGGAGGTTTGAATCCCTTCTTCCTCTTATCAGACTTCTCCTTCTTCTTATTCATCCAAGACTTCTGCGTGGATTCTCTGCCCTTGCCTTACTCATACATGTAGTTATCTTTTCTAATGGTCTCAGACAAGGTCTTGGGTTCATCATATTGAATCCTTTCTTTATAAAAGAAAGGATAACCACTTAAAAACCTATGTATTTTCACCTTCTCTTCTTTTATAAACCCCACATACTTTAACAACCCCAAGAACTTCATCTCATACTCTGCCATGGTTGCGCTTCCCATCCTAAGTTCAAAGAACTCTTTCTTTTTCTTGTCATAGAAGTGTTATGAAAGGTACTCCTTCTGAAAATACTTCTTGAACTGCTTCCAAGTGATCTTATTCTCATTAATATGCTCAACTTGATTTAGTTGGTCTCATCACATTGCAGCTTTCCCATGTAAATGGTAGGTGGAAATTATGGATTCTAGGTTTGATGAATAGCTATGCAATTGAAAATATCTCCTGAGTCCAAGAAACCATGCCTCAACATCATCTTCCCTTTCCCTTTCACCAGAAAAGGATGGTGGCTTAAGCTTCGTCAAATATCCTTGAAAACTATCCACTTCATGTCTTCTTCTTTGGTGCCTAATAGGAGACACCTATGGACTACTTATGGAGTCTTTAAATGCATAAGAATTTCTCGTTGAGTAACAAGGTGAGTGGTTTCTATGAGTTCTTCTATCACTTCTCGAATAACCATCTTTCTTGTGGTTATCTCTTCTTTCATGATACATGTCTTCTTCCTCTTTTTTTGAGTTTGATCCCCTCTTTGTTTGCCTCTACAATTGATTTAAGCTCTGCATCACTTGAGCATTCATCTAGTTTTTTTCTCTCATCATCCTCTCATTGTCTTCTTTGTAACTTTGTACTTCTAGTTTCGAGCTTCTCACAGTCTCTATCAGGGTCTCTTACTCCCCTCTGCCCTTGTGTCTGTTTGATTCTGTCTTTGCATTACCAACACTGATATTTTGACCTTTGGCCTCTTTATCATGGTTGTAAGATCCTTCTCCATATTCCATTGCTTGAATTTATTCTTACCCTGGACTAATAATATTACACCCCCTAACTCTGCAAAATGTGCAAGAAACCATTTTTTTAGGGTTATTATAAAAATTAAAAAAAAAAAGCAAACATTGCTACAGGTCTTGTTTTTCTTCTCAATTCATGAAGAAAAAATATATCAGACTTCCCAACATAATAGTTCCATGTTATTTTCCTCGGAATCCTCTATCCCAATGGATAAAATATCGCTTCAATTATATATCGGAGTTGAAATTCAGGGCTACCTGAAGGAAACTTCACTTTCCCCCCCCCCCCCCACTCTTTAGCTGATACATAATTGAATTCTGCAAAGAAGCTTCCCTCAAACCACACCCCCAGGTGAGAAGGATAAGTTTGTTTTGATATATTTGGATGATCTAATAGTGTTTTCTCACATCCATAAAGAGCATTTGCAGCATTTGAGGAAGACATCCTTGAAGTGCAGAAGTTATGGGATTTCATTAAATCCAAAGAAGTCTTAGTTTGCATTAAAAGAATGTAATATTTTGGGACACATAGTGACTATTGAAGGAGTAAATATTGACCCTACAAGAGTAGAAGCTATTCAGAAGATATCAATTCCTAGATCTGAGAAATGCATCCAATCATTTCTTGGAAATATTAACTTCATTAGGAGATTTATTCCTAATTTTGCAGAGTTGATTAAACACATAACTGGCATGCTAAGGAAAGATTCAGAAGTTAAATGGAATTATGCAACAAGGGATTCTTTTGAAGCTATCAAGAAATCTCTTATGTCAGCTCCTACTTTGATCAACCTTGACTATTGTAAATATTTCTATATCTTTTCATTTGCATCTAATGACACCATTGCAACAGTGTTACTTCAAAGAAATGATCAAGGGAAGTAAAAACCAGTGGCTTTCTTTAGAAAGACATTAAGATATGTTGAGGTAAAGTATGAACCTATTGAAAAACAAGATTATGCTTTGATCAAATAACTTAAGGCTTTTATAATCTATATTTTGAATGCCAAAGTTATAGCTTATGTACCATCTACCTCAGTCAGAGATGTACTCTGTTGGGCACTTTAATTGTCTAAATAAATAGATAATTAATGTGTTCAATATAAATTGTCAAACCCAGGGAAGTTTTGTTATTGCAAGATAATTGTGCACAGTCTATGCTAGATTGATGAAAGAAAACACTAATCAAGTTGCAGCATTGAAAGAAACAGAGTTTTGAAAAACTGAACACTAACACAAGTTGTTGACACAACTGGAGTTCTAATCTACTGTTGCAGAATTGGAATCACACTTGCATAATTGAAATCTAAATTGATAAGTGTATAAGAATCCTGGATTATCTGTTTTATTCTAATTTTCTGTTTTATTCTTGCAGAAGGGAATTTTGTGCTAATTGCCGAAAATAAATCTACTTTAATTGTAGGAAGGAAATTCACACTTCTAATTACTTTTGCTTAAAAGCAGAGTTTTACCTAGTACAGAAATACAATTCTCCAGTAGTATACAACACTTGAATTTTAATTCTCATGATACACACTGATGTGCATTAGATAGGAAGGGACTGAACTGTAACAACAATTGTACTCTAAGAATGCTAAACAGATTAATCACACAAATCAAAGTAGCTAATCTAAAACTCAAAACAGAGGGGAGTCTGTGAGGAAGGTGGGCCCTTTCCTTCTCACTGAATCCACTCAAAAAGATTACAATAGGTTGGAGAAACTCAAATCGCTTTCTTTATTAAAATCGCCAAAAATGTTCAATTACAAGTTGCTTCACTTTACTTCACAATTCCACAGCTAATCTTTGGTACCAATGATTACAAAAGATCATCTATTTAAAGACAGAGTCATCGAGTTAAAATAGACTCATAACAGCTTTTGGAATCCCAAATTCTCAAGTTGTTCACAAGATACAATAGATCTGTCATCTTCACCAAATCTGGAGAAAGAATCAGCGTCAGCCAAAACATGTAACAACAGAGGATCAATCTTCAGGATTCGGCTTTCAGGATCGGTGGCCATCTATTGCAATGAGTGTAACAGCTTTCAGGATTGGTGTGCATCTGTTCTAGTCGGTGTAACAAATTCCAGGATCGATGGACGTCTGTTGCAACAAGTGTAACAGTTTCCAGGAAAGGTGTGCAGTTGTTGTAGTCGTGTAACAACATGCAGGACGAGCGCACATCTGTAACAATTGGTGTAAAAGCAACAATCTTTATTCAAGTCTTGGTTGTTCTACACATTTTGATCATTAGTTTCACATTTATGGGTAAAATATGAGAAATACTACCAATCAAACATGTTAAGTAAATAATAATATCAAAGCAAGATTAATGATTCATACCTTGAGAAAAAGGGTCTTAGCAAGCATTAAAGTAGTCATTTAGCATAGAAATGATAAGGTTGAAAGGGAAAAAGATATAGTGAAAAAAGGACATTTTTGGGTCCTAACATGCCCCCCAAATGAAGACATTGCATGTCCTCATGCAAAACACTTTCAAGCCTTACACTAAATCTGAGTTAGGGAGGTGACGCCTCCCATGCAAACTTCTAAGACAAATTGCTAAGTATCGGTATGGAAAACTGTGTGTACCCCCAATATTTGTTATCTCAAAAATGTGTCCTTCTTGCCTTGTCTTCTAGAACAAAATTATTTTAAGTGTGTAACAAAGGTTCTTGTGTTTGAGTTGTTGGTGAACCAACAACTACTCTATTGTGTTGAGATCTCCTCTACCTTACTAGTTCTTGTGGAGAAGTAAGGTCATATTCTGTCTTGACTGATAGATTGACTGGTTCTTCAGGCTGACCAGTGACTGGTACTTTCACTACTTTATACCCTGCCTAAAAATAAATATTACCACATTCAGAGCACATGAGCTCTCTATTTTGGTCCATAACATCTTTTGTGAGTGATAATATGTCCAAGGTTATCCCCTCTGGATTCTTCTGACGAGAAACCTGCAATTCTTCCTTTAAGGAAGCCAACTCTTCTTTGAGGCTATCATTTTCCTTTAATAGTTCAGTAATCCTGGAATTTTTTGTATCCTTGATCTTCTTATCAATTTGAGCAAAAATATGAGCAAGTGGCACATATTCACTATTTTGTGTAACCGGTTCTTGTGTGGCAGATACACCCATGACTTGTTCCTGTGGAACAGTTGATTCTAGCCTAACTAGTTCTTGTGGAATAGTCTTTTCCTAGGTAGTTGGTTCTTATGTAACAACTAAGTTTGGGATGGTTGTATCTTATGGAACAGTCTCATCTTGGGCAGTTGGTTCGTGTGTAACAACCATGTTATTTGAGGGGACTGGATCTTGTGTGGTAGTCTCTTTAACAATGGAGGATAATGGACGAAGAATAGGTATTGCTTGTTCCATATCTTTCCATCCAACTGATGCTTCAGTATACCTCACTGACCAAGTTCTCCTCCTAGGTAAAGTAGAGACAAAAACATGGTCTTTCTTTTTCGTTGCTTTAGGAGAAGGAGGGTGTTCTTCAACAATCTCACAAGGAGAAGGAGGGCTTTCTTTAACAATCATACAAGGAGGAAATTATGGGATGTTGGGGTCTGATATAATATGTACTTAATCACTCATCGAGTGATGCACAGAATCATCAAGTGGAGCCGATGATTATGTTGTAACTCGTGTATGGTCCTCCTGTAATGATAAAATGGTTGCTTGAAATTCTTTGCACAAGGTGAAACCTGGAATACGTACCTCCATAAATTCAGGTAGGGTCTGAGTATGAGAAAAATCAAGACACTCTGTGGAAACATCTGGTGCAACTTTGTCGATGCCTCTCTTAGATTTTATTGTAGGCTGAAGTTTTCTTTTCTCAGATGATTCAGTAGTAGTGACAGTAGGGGTCTGAACTATTGTTGCAGCAATAGGAGGGTTTTGAGTTGGAACTATTTTTACAGCAATAGGAGGGTTTTGAGTTGTTGTTGGTGCCACAGGAAAAGGAGTCGAGGTACCTACAGTTACAGTGGAGGTTGGAACTGTTGTTGCAGTGGATCTCTCTGACCTAGTTCTTGTCCTGGGTAGTGTAAAGACAAAGGAAGGGTTTTCCTTTTCTTATCTTTAGGGGTCAGAGGGAGTTCTTGAACAATTGTTGTTGCAACAAAGAGCTGAGGCTCATGACTTGGTCCAGGGATTGTGTTGTCAACTGTTGGTTGAACCAAAACTGAAGGCATAGGTTTTAGTTGTTCTGGTTCAATTTTTTTTTGGTTGGTGTGAGAGGCGCTTATTGTTTTGTGCGTGGTTTTTGGTGTCGATGTATGGGCAGTTACAGTTTGGGATTTGACTTCTAGTGCAGCCGAGGCCAGAGACTCATGACTTGGACCAGGAATTGGGCTTAGCTGTTCAGGGTTGGTCATAAAAGTGGGCGCAGGATTTGGCTGTTCTTCTACTTCGGGTAACAGAGCATTAGGAATTCCCATTCCTTTATGAATCAACAATCCTATTAGTCTGTGATTAGAAAGACAATTCAAGGGGTGCTTGGATTTCTTTACAAAGTGAGCCATATTATGCAACCAATGAAGAAGGTAATAAGGAATGTTTATTAGCTTCTGATGTCTCAAATGTAACAATAGAACAAAATCAGAAAAATAAACAACTTGATATGTCCCTTCGCATGTAATGTACCCTTTGACAAATTCTTATACTTTCCCCCATGGCTCTGGTAAGGAACTTACATATGCACCTCAGCCTTTGGTCTGTACTTTCTCATTGCCCATGAGAAAACCCTTATGTGCGTCGGGAAGATGTGCTTTTCTGTTAAACCATTTTTCTCCTGTGGTCGACAACTCTGTCACAATGGTTATGCTCTCCTCTGTCACTGGAATCCGCACTCCGTGCACCATTGAATAGCCTTCTGCAAGATTCTAACTGAAATCCAAGACTTATGCTTCATTAAACCCTTGCATCTTATTAAAATAAGAAATCCATCCATCCTACAGAAATATTTGATAAACATCCGAGTGCAGCAGCAATGCATCCAGATTTCCTGGTTCATATTCACAGGTGTTCTCCCCATGACGTTGCATTTGAATTCAAACAGTTAATTAGGAGGAGAAACCGACACCTAAACCAGAGACAGAGCAAGGTCGAACGTGTATTTGCATAAAGAATGGAGTGTCACAGCTAAAATAAGCATGGTTGAAAGGTGGCGAAGGTGAAATATAAAAAGGGATTTTTTTGTTAGGTCGACATAGATTTTTCATTCTCCCCCCCCCCCCAATTAATCTGATTGGCTCGCGGTTTAACGAATTTAGGACAACCGGTAGGTAGGCATCAAAGTGTTCTTTCATATCTATATCACTTGGATACGTAGTATTAGTAGCGTACCTCATAACTTACCGCACAAACCGATCTGTCAGAGTAACTACACTATCCAACTGCCATTTGATCCACGTGGAATAGCTGTAATAATGAGAGATGGCTCTGGAATGTGAGAAATGATTATATGAAAAGTGGAGCATAAATGGAGTCCTTTCTGTGGTTGAACAAATGGAAGGCTGCATATGTGGAGTCAAGTAATGATGAAGTGACCATTTTTGGAACAGAGAGAGCATGAAGTAATTTTGAAAAATGGCAGAAATATTGACAAAACAGCTATGTTGTCGTATGTAGAAATGGTAGAAATGCTAAGGAAGATGGGTGAAGCAGCGTAGAAAATATCCAAAAGGAATAATAGCAGTAGGTGTATCAACATATATTTTGGTTGGGATGGTGGAATTAGTTGTAGCAGCATGTAAATCGACCAATTTGTCGTAAAAGAGTGTAACAACATGCAAGGCAAAATAGTTGGGAAAATGATGTAACAGCATGGAAATCGGTCATGCGGTCGGAAAATGGTGTAACAACATATGGTCGTGTGGTCGGAAAATGGTGTAATGACACATGGTCATGTGGTCGGAAAATGGTGTAATGGAACATGGTGTAACAGCATGGAAATCGGTCATGTGGTCGGAAAACGGTGTTACGACACATGGTGTAACGACATGAAAAGTGTAATAGCATGTAACCCTGTCGAACACAAAATCACTTAGTTTTTAGGAAGTTTTTCAAATTCCAGAAACTAATCCTTTAACTCCTTATGCTATAATATACCTTGTTGTTCTTCAATCTATCTGCACACAAGTAACTGACTGATACCTTTCTAGGCTGAATTTATTAATGAAGCATAAAAATTTTGAAAAATAGAATAACAAAAATCAATTTTGCAGAGTTTATTTATATACAAGGTTTTAGTGCAAAAGAAAAAAATTCTAAGGTATAGAAGGGGAAGGAGCAAGCTCCTTTTCCTTCAAAAATTGATAACATGTATCGGCTGTACATCTAGATGTAAATTCTTTCTTGGAAAGTGGACGTCGATACAGGTGCAAGCAATGACCATTTGCAAGTAACTGTGTATTGGATCCATCAATAGTGATCAATCTGACTGTCCCATTGGGAAAAATAGTGTCGACCTTGTAAGGTCCTAGCCATCATGTATGCATCTTACCTTGAAATTATTTAAAGCGTGAATCATACAATAGAGCCCAATCTCCCTTTTTGAACAAATTCTTCTTGATGACTCGGTCTTGCCACTTTGTTCTCTTTTGTTGAATCATTGTGGTTTGATGAATATCATCCAAATGCTTCTCATCTAACTCATTGAGCTGCTGCAGTCTGGCCTTCTGTTCCATAGTCAAGTCGAGATTGACTGTTGATGCAGTTCTTAGGGTTTTGATTTCGAATTCAATAGGAAAAACATGGCTCTTTCCATATACCATCTCATAAGGAGAAAAACCAATTGTGCTCCTCCAAGTAGTTCGATAAGCCCATAGATCTTCATGCAATATGTCAGAAAAATCCCTACGATGTTCCCTCACTGTCTTAGTAAGAATAGTTTCTATGACTTTGTTGGTACTTTCCACCTGGCCATTACCTTGTGGATGGTATGGAGAAGTTGTTCTATGCAAAACGTGATACTTACTGAGTAGGGCTTCAAACTTATGTGATGTGAAAGGGGATCCCCCATCAGCTAATAATTCTCTAGGAACTCCAAACCTAACAAAGATATATTCAAACAAGAATGCTAAGATAGCTTCTTCTGAGGCCTTGATGAGTGATTTTTCCTCTACCCACTTGGTCATGTAATCTTTGCAGACCAATATATAGACTTTTTGATTACAAGGTGGGTTAATGGGACCTATAAAATCCATGGCCCGTCTCTCAAAAGGATATAACACTACTTGCGTCTGGAGAGGCATCTCATCCCTATGATTTGGCTGACCCACGTGTTGGCAACTGTCACAGGCTTGGACATATTTCTTTGCATCTTGAAATATTGTGGGCCAGAAATAACCCATCCTCAAAATTTTATGCCCAGTCTTTTTATCAGCAAAATGACCTCCACAAGGGCCATCATGGAAATATTTAAGAAGATCATAAACTTCATCATCCCTCACACATCTCCTGATTTCTTGATCCAGGCCTGTGTAGAAAAGGTATCCCTCTATCCAACTATACCGAGCACTCTTCTTAATAATCTTCCTTCTTTCTCTTGGAGATAGATGTGGAGTTACCTTACCTGCAACCAAATAATTAGAAATTTTTGCATACCAAGGTGAGTGAGCAGATACTGCAAACAAATGTTCATTTGGAAAGGAATCATCTATTGGTGAATTATCATCATTTATATGCAATCTTGAGAGAAAATCAGCAACCACATTTTCTTTTCCTGGTCTATCGACTATAGTGATGTCAAATTCTTGAAGTAATAACAACCATCTTGTTACTTGGGAATTAGTAATAGGTTTATTCATCAAATATTTAATTGTTGTATGATTAGTATGAATAAAAGTAGGATAACCAGTGATATAATGCATGAATTTATTGATCGCATAAACTACTGCCAAGAATTCTCTTTCAGTAACTGTATAATTTAACTCATCAGGATCCATGTTCTTGATGATATAGTAGATAGCATAAGGATCTTTGTCCTCCTGTTGCCCAAGTACTGCACCAATTGTAGTGTCTAAGGCATCTGAATAAATGTGAAAAGGCAGAGCCCAATTGGGGCCTCTCAAAATGGGAGTTGTAGACAATTTCTATTTCAGCTCTGCAAAAGACAGTTTGCAATTGTCAGTCCAACGGAAGTCAACATATTTTGTTAATAGAAAAAATAAGGGAGAGGCAAGTTTGGAAATTTTTTTAATGAATCTCTTGTAATATCCAGCATGCCCTAAAAAAATTCTTACCTCTTTCTGAGTTGATGGTGTTGGAATGTCCAAAATTACCTAGGTTTTGGTTGTGTCTACCTGAATTCCGGCATAAGAAATGAAGTGTCCCAGCACCACACCTTCACTCATCCTCATATGAAATTTTTCTGTACTTAGAGAAAGATGAGACTGTATACATCGTTTGAGAACTTTTTCCAAATTAGACAAAGCTTCATCGAAATCAGTAAAATCATCCATGAATATTTCCATAAAGTCATTCTCCATATCAGAGAAAATACCAATTACAGCTCTCTATAAAGTGGTTGGTGCATTACACAAGACAAATGGGAGAAATTTGTAGTCAAATGTACCCCAAGGGCTGGTAAAGGTGGTCTTAGCTTGGTCTTGTGGAGCAATTTTTATCTGGTTATAGCCACTAAATCCATCTAGGAAAGAGCAAAAACTTGTTCCTAGATAGGTTGTCTAGAACCTGATCAATAAATGGTAGAGGGAAATGATCCTTCTGTGTGGCCTTATTCAGGGCTCTATATTCCACACACACTCTCCATTTACCATTATTTTTAGGTACGATAACCAATGATGAAACCCACTCGCTTTCTGATATAGGGTAGATGAATCCGACATTTAGAATTTTCTAGAGTTCTTCCTTAACAATTTATTTAAGATTAGGGTTCATCCCCCTTTGGGGTTGGAAAATGGGTCAGCATTATTCTTTGATGTACATATGGTGGGTGCATAGTTCAGAGGAAATTCCTTTCAGATCCATGTAATCCCAGGCAAATTCTTTCTTATGTTCAATCAATAACTTCATCAAACGGTGAGTTCAGAAGATAAATCGGGATTGATGTTCATGGTTTTTCTAGGTTCGATTTCTACAGCGATGCTCTTAGAACTGACTTTAGGAAATAATTCATTCATTTCAACAATTGTTGTTTCAGAGTTTGTTGTTACAACACTTGTTGTTACAGTTGAATTAACTTGATTTGTAGACATTTCAGAGAACATTTATGGGCTTATCCCTTCCTGGGCAATACGGACGAAGATTCTAATCAATCGGTGGTTCGTGTTCTGTGTAACAATAGAGCGGTCACTGATAAAGATATTGATTAGATCATCCTATGTCTCATCTTTGAAACTCGTGGATTTTCCTATGGTTAACATGGGTAGAGAGATTTCATCCTCAATGTCCATTCATACAGAATTTTCGAGTTCCACACTAGGCGTAGCATGAGGATAAAGGGTAAGTTTCTTGGTATCATAACCATCATATATGGTCATTGAACCAGATCTACAACCAATTAAAGCATCAGTTGTAGATAACCATGGTCTTCCTAGAATTAGAGGGTGGCCCCCCAGACGGGTTTTGGGTTGCAATACGAAAAAATCAGCAGGATACTCCCATGAATCAACTGAAATAACTAGATCATCGATGAATCCTTCTGGTCTGATAGTAGAACGATCAGCTAATTCCAAAATAGTAGGAGTAGGTCGGACTTGCGTTAGTTTCAGCAATTGTGTAGTCTCTATTGGCATAATGTTAATTGTTGCTCGTAAATCAACTAACACATGGGGAATAAATGTCTGTCCAATTTTGACAATGACTGTAGGGTTTCCTGGGTCGCCATATTTAATAGGTGGGGTTTTTCCTAACATTAGTTCAGACAATTATCCCACTACATGCACTGTGAGGGGTCCCTAGGTTTTCTTCCAGGTCTTTTGATACAAAGGTCTCTCACAATATTCCCATAAATAGGGACATCCCTAATCGCTTACAATAGTGGAATGTTAACATGCAGATTTTGCAATTCTCCTAAGAGATTGAAGGATGGTAATTCCACAGTTTTGGTAATTTCCAGTCTTTCAGGGAATGGGGGGTATACTAATTCTATAATAGGTTGGTCAATTTCTTCTATGTCAGCAGATGGTCTTTCCCTCGATTCCTTGTCTGATTCTGAAGATGGACCATCTTCAATTATTGGCTCGACTATTCTTAGTGATCTTAATTTGATCTCATCACAAGGCATAGGAGTAATAGATAGAGATGGCACATTGTGTATATCAATATTCTGAACGGCCTTATTATTTGGATTTGGGTTAGGTTGCACATGCATCTGAGGTCACAAGGGAAGATTGTTCTATGGGGCATTGGGAGGTAACTGCAGTTGTTGCTTCTGGTACTGAGGTTGGAATTGTTGTTGATAGGGGTTCGGTTGGTGATGGTTTTGATAAATAGGTTGTTGTTGAGGGCCTCTTGAATATGGGTTCCATTTCCCATGGCGATTTTTTTGTTGGGGCATAGGTAACCATGCATTAGGATCATGATAAGGAGGGGGCATTTGATTTGGAGAGGGGGAATTCAATTGGCCATATTGAAGCTGGTTGTTCACATTATTCCAATAATTAAGTGTTGCAGGAGAGAATTGAGGGTTTGTACCTTGACCTCGTGGCTTCCATTGTCTCCTTTGTGTTATTAGATAGGCAGCCTCTACTTCCTCATTAGTCACCTTCATTGATGATTTTACACCTAGTAAGGAGGGACATTTGTCAGTGGGATGATCCAATTCACAAATAATGCATACTTGAACACTGTTTAGTGGGCACTCCCTTTTTGGATGTTTGTCTTTGGATTTCAGACAGAAAATGGACAATGCCTTATATGCTTCTGCTTGTTTCTGTTTGATCTACAGAGTATAAATTTGTGAAGTAAAAGAGTTAATCATCTTTGTTTTGAAATCTTCTAACATATTACCTATTTCTTCTCTTGTTGTCCCTCCATTGGTTGATTTATGTACCCTTGAAAAAGTAGCATCCTTGGTAGCTGACTTATTCCTTGTAGATCCTCGAGAGGATCTCTTACAAATATTTACAATGTCTTCATAGGATTCCTTAGATATATCTCCCTTGCCAAGCATATTCAACATATCTAAACAATCATCTCTAACTCCTTTCAGCAAAATAGTCTTAAGAATGTCCTTACTCACATCTAGATGTCCAGACTTTTGTAGATTATACTGGAGTCACTCCACAAAATCTTCAAGGGTCTCGTCCTCCTTCTGAGCTATCTTGAACAGTTCCTCTCTTCATTCCCTCATCCGGTAGTAGTCTTGGTATTTGTTCAGGAAAATCTGCCTCATTTGTCCCCATGTTGAAATATTCTCTCCTCCAAGGCTCATGAACCATCTTAACGCATTACCCTTCAATGTAGCTGGAAACAATTTAAGCTTTTGTGCAGTGGTAGTGTAGTAATATCTTCTACACAGAATATCAAATTCAAACAGAAACTCATCTAGATCTTCAGTAGATAATCCATGAAAATTTGGCAGAGCTGAGAGAGGTATGTTTTTCATTGGATCCATCTCTCGTGTGGGAATATCAGAAATAGGAAAGACCAGGGTAGAGATAGTATTTTCATCATTTTCCTGATCGTCGTTGTTTGGTGGATTCTCACGGTGGAACTCTTCTTCATTATCCCCTTGATTTTCCATATGTGCTATTTCTTTCCACTCAATATGGAAAGCGTCCCACTCTTCTTTAGTGACTATCTATCCATTGATCTGATAAACCGCTTCTTCTGTATTTTCCCTATTCCGAGCTACACTTCCTTGATCTTCAATATTCTCCAATGTTGCTTGTTGATTTGTTGGTGAAAAATATTCATCTTCAGCCCCTGATGAAAACGATGTCTCAAAATGAGGTAATTCTTATGACTAAGGAATATGTCTTCTTGGAGGATTTGAAGGGCGAAAGATAGATCCTGAAGAAGAATCTTCTCTGGCTATAATCTCATCAACAAAGGTTGGCCTTCCTAGTGTAGGGTTCCTTCCTCCACGTCCTCTAGTACCTGTAGGTTTAGTATTTTTGGGGATATGTCTTCTTGTTCCTTGATTCATGCAGACTAATCATTCCTAAGAAAATAAAACTAATGTGCTTACAAGAATCTCTAATTATCTTCCCCGGTAATGGCGCCAAAACGTTGGGCACTTTAATTGTCTAAATAAATAGATAATTAAGGTGTTCAATATAAAATGTCAAACCCAGGGAATTTTTGTTATTACAAGATAATTTTGCACAATCTATGCTAGATTGATGAAAGCAAACACTAATCAAGTTGCAGTATTGAAAGAAACTGAGTTTTGAAAAACTGAACACTAACACAAGTTGTTGACACGGCTGGAGTTCTAATCTACTGTTGCAGAATTGGAATCACACTTGCATAATTGAAATCTAAATTGATGAGTGCATAAGAATCCTGGATTATCTGTTTTATTCTAATTTTCTATTTTATTCTTGTAGAAGAGAATTTTGTGCTAATTGCCGAAAATAAATCTACTTTAATTGCAGGAAGGAAATTCACACTTCTAATTACTTTTGCTTAAAAGCAGAGTTTTACCTAGTGCAGAAATACAATTCTCCAGTAGTATACAACAATTGACTTCTAATTCTCATGAGACACATTGATGCGCATTAGACAGGAAGGGACTGAACTATAACAACAATTGTACTCTAAGAATGCTAAATAGATTAATCACACAAATCAAAGTAGCTAATCTAAAACTCAAAATAGAGGGCAGTCTATGAGGAAGGTGGGCCCTTTCCTTCTCACTGAATCCACTCAAAAAGATTACAGTAGATTGGAGAAACTCAAATCGCTTTCTTTATTAAAATCGCCAAAAATGTTCAATTACAAGTTGCTTCACATTACTTTACAATTCCACAGCTAATCTTCAGTACCAATGATTACAAGAGATCTTGTATTTAAAGACATATTCATCCAGTTATAATAGACTCAGAATAGCTTTTCGAATCCCAGATTCTCAAGTTGTTCACAAGATACAATAGATCTATCATCTTCACCAAATCTGGAGAAAGAATCAGCGTGAGCCAAAACGTGTAACAGCAGAGGATCAATCTTCAGGATTCGACTTTTAGGATCAGTGGTCATCTGTTGCAGCGAGTGTAACATCTTTTAGGATTGGTGCGCATCTGTTGTAGTCGGTGTAAAATCTTCCAGGATCGGTGGGCGTCTGTTGCAACAAGTGTAATAGCTTCCAGGAAAGGTGCACAGTTGTTGTAGTCATGTAACAACATGTAGGACTAGCGCACAGCTGTAACAATTGGTGTAACAACAACAATATTTATTCAAGTCTTGGTTGCTCTACACATTTTGATCATTAGTTACACATTTATGGGTAAAATATGAGAAATACTACCAATCCAACGTGTTAAATAAATAAGAATATCAAAGCAAGACCAATGATTTATACCTTGAGAAAAAGGGTCTTAGCAAGAATTAAAGTAGGAATTTAGTATAGAAATGATAAGGTTGAAAGGGCAAAATATATAGTGAAAAAGGGACATTTTTGGGTCCTAACATACTCCTTCAACCATATATAGATGGTAAAAGATCCAAGTGGATTGCCAAACTCATTGAGTTTGACATTGATATCAAGCAAACTAAATTGATAAAGGGTTAGGGTTTGTCAAAGCTTCTTGCTGAGGAGAATTGTGAGGTGTTGAGTATTAATTTTATCAGCATAAATGCAGAGGATGCACAATCTGAAATTTATGTTGAAAGGTACAGTCATGATCAGCCAGTTTCAACAAACTTATCTTCTTGTGAATGGTAGAACAATATAATACATTTTTTGCAGACCCTTGCAGCTCCTCTACAGATGAATCAAACACAGGTGAGATCATTAAAAACTCAAGGCAATCAATTTTTGTATGAATGAAAATATGCTCTATTGGAAAGACCCCTCTGGGATGTTTTTTAGGTGCCTTCACAAAGAAGAATCAGTTCAGGTTATGCATCAGTTTCATAGCAGCAGTTGTGGTGGCCATCATTATTGGAAAACTACAACCCACAAGATTTTTATGGCTGGTTACTATTGGCCATGTTTATTTTCTGATGTTTGCTACTATGTTAAAACATGTTACAAGTGTCAAAGGTTCACTGGAAAACAACAACTGAAATATCTTCCATTGAAACCCATTGTAGTCACTGGACCTTTCCAACAATGGGGTTTGGACTTCATTGGAGAGATACATCCATATTCAAGTGGACAGCATAGGTGGATATTATTAGCAATTGACTACTTTACAAAATGGATTGAGGCTATTCCCACCAGGAATGCCACTCATTATGTTATCATCAATTTCTTGAATGATCATATTTTTGCTATATTTGGCTTCCCCAAAAGACTTGTTACTGATAATGCATATTATTTTAAAGTTGATGTTTTGGTGAAGTTTTTTCAAGACATGGGTATTCATCTTGTTCACTCAACTTCCTACTATCCTCAAGGCAATGGCCTTGTTGAATCATCAAACAAAAGCCTAGTGAGGATTATTAGAAATCTGCTTGAAGAAAATCAAAGGAGTTGGGATTCTAAGTTATAATTTTCACTCTGGGTTGATAGAGTGACAAATAATAAGTCCATTAGCACTTCTCCTTTCAAGTTGGTGTATGGCACTGAAGCCATTTTTCCTATCCAATTTGCACTACTTGTTGCAAAAAATATTCAAGAAGAAGAAGGGGAACCAAATGATTTGGTTAGAAGGATTCTTCATCTAGTTGAACTTCAGCAGGTAAGGGAGAAGTTACTTGAGAAGACAAAGTTACATCAGAAGAAGATGAAAGAGAGTTTCGATAAGAAGGCTAAGGAAGATTTTTTCCAAACATGGGACTTGTTTTGAAGTGGGATGCTTACAGATAGGATAAAGGCAAGCATGTGAAATTGGCACTTTGTGGATTTGACCTTTCATCATCTCTCAAGTGTTGTAGAACAATACTTTCCTCTTACAGAACCTGGAAGGTAATGAAGTATTTGGTGGCCCAGTCAATGGGTGTTTTCTCAAAACCTATTTATACTAAGGATTTTTAAGCCTTCCCCATTGTAAATATCATTTCTTTTTCAGTTTAAGTCTCATAATAACTCCATGCCCAATGGAACAACAAGTTCACTTCTTTTTGTAAGTTTTGTAGGTGATAGGAAAGGAAGTTGGCCTTATGAATTCTTGGAAACTCACAGGGAGGCTTCCATCCCCAATTAGAGCCAGATGTTATATCCCAATAAAAACGCATTTTTATTTATGTCTTAGATGATTAATTGAGTTTTTAGAGTCATTCAATAAAGTGTGCCCTTCATTGAGTCTAGTAATCAATTTTGAGTCATGTCAAATTTGGTTGATAGATGACTAAGTGGTTATCATGGTCATTGTCCTAGGTTATATGGTCAAAAGACAAGTCATTTTTTTCCTAAAGGTGAGTCAGGGTTTATAAGAGTCGATTTTGGGTCCTTAATGAGTCATCATTGTCTTTCAAATTTCGATTTGACCTTCATTCTATCATTTCCCTCAATGATAATGAGTTCATAGCACACCTGGCTACTTTCGTACTTAAATTGCTACCAACTCAACCATTGTTGTCAACGCAAGTCATCATTTTTACATAGGGTGTGCTACCAACTCAGGGGGAAAACCCTGTTTTGAATTTTGAAAGGTTTCCGAGGTAAAAATTATATCAAGGAGAGTTGTAAAGACTTCAGACCACCATCAAATCATTGAGGTCCTCTTCCACAGTTGCATCTCTCCATCAAAGGAATTATCAAGGATTGCAAGCAAAGATATTTTTTTTATAGTTCACTTCTAATTATCTATGTGTTATTAGCTCTTTGGTTAGATTCAAGCCCACTGAGACCTCTCTAATCGAGAAAAATCCTAACCATGTAGACTCATTCAAGCACATGGGATGTTGGAGGTTCTTTGATAAAATTGAAGGACATCACCTGGAGGTTTCTAGAGATTTTGTGCGAAACTACAAAAGTGGCAAGACAAAGGTTGGTCCCTTGGAAATCCATTTGAATGTGGATTTAATTGCATAGGTAACCGAGATCCCTAGGACAAGGGAATTATGGTTTAAAGAAAAAATAATAGAAAAGGAGGATTGGTGCCAAGCTACGCTCAAGCCTGAGCATAGAGGAGTTGATTTAGTGAAGGGTGTGCCAAGGAAGTGGTTGATAGAGGAATATGACAAGCTGCTCTTCATCATTTAGATATTCTTCACCTGTGAAGGAAGATACAACTGGGTTTTGCAATACCATTTCAAGATCCTTCTCCATTTCATTGGTAAGAAAGAGATAGACTTACCCTATTTTCTTTTCATGAGATTGCAAAGGATGATTTCATTTGCACAATGAAAACCCGATAATCTTCAAAAGTCTATTTTCCACCATGCCTTAATAAAGCTCATAGTCCTTGATTAGTTGAATAAGGAAGGGAAGGATTGGCACACTTTATTGTTTGTATCAAATTTCCAAATTGATTTGCCTCCTTCTCCTTCAAAACTCAAAACCCCTAAGAAGAAGACCGCAACACCTCCCATTGCTTCCTCTATCCCATCATCTGAAATACCAAAGTCTTCTGCCCCCTCTGCTCCTTCTATTGAAATAGAACAACCTTCTATTTCCATTGTTCCCTCTACATATGAAACTCCACAGTCCCCTCAAGACCTTATTCCTCAAAGACCCTTACCTGTCCAAGTCTACAAAAGAGATAAAAGGAAAGGAAAAGATAAAGAAATAGTTATTGAAGAACAAACAGAGCCTCCTTTGGAGCTCCCTCTCATGGAAATTGAAGATATTCCTTAGATTATCTAAGATAGAGTTGATACACCAGCTCTCAGAAGTTCATCCAGGAGAAATCTTGTTTTAGAAAAGGATTATATTCCAAGCACTGATATTGTAAAACCTAGAGCTAGGTTATCAAGATTTAAAGTCTCCCCTCTTGAAAAAGAAGCATTAGAAGCCATAGTTGAATTGAGTGAATCTCCACCAGAGTTAGCCCTAGAGACAGAGCAAGAACCTAAAGAAGACTAGGATAAATTATTCAGGGATGCAGACAGACAGCTCAAAGAAGTTCAGGAGAAGAATCTGAGGCTACATCAGGAAAATGTCACACATGGTAGACAACCAACCAGTCAAATAGATGAATTAGCAGGGGAATGTAACTGGCTGAAGAGGAACATCAGGAAAAAGATGGTTCAGAGGAAGAAATTGGTTAATGTTTACAAACAGAACCTCAGCCTGAGAGAAAAAAACAGAAAGCTAGCAAAACACTTATATTTGGCCAAAAATATGCTCAATAAGAAGAATTTGGCTATCTTCTTAAAAGAAATTACTTCTTCTAGTTCTCTCAAGCATGGTGACTAATTCAGAGATTATTTCAAGGTTTAGTATAGATGATAACCTATGATGAATTGAGATGTTTTGAAGTCTAATGAAAGTATGGAAATCACCTTAAAAGAAACATGTATGGGTAAAGTTATTGAGATGAAATCTGAGTAGTCTCAATAGGGATAACAAATGGAAGTTATATGTGTTTTATTGAGACAGGTTCTCAACTATCATTTTTAAATCAATATTGAATATTTTTGACAAAACTAGAAGCTACAAGAGTTTGTAGTGCAGACTGCGTTTTCTCCATGCAGTGTGCTACCAACTCGTTAAGCTTCTGCGTGTAAGAGTTTTGGTCAAAGTTGAGCTGATTTTCAGCATTCAATGGATGAATCATTTCTCCAGGTGTTAGATAGATACAGTGAAGGACTTCTACGAGCCACGAGGTATCTTGGGTGGAGCTTAAGTTTTGGAATTCGGATGGGATACCTATCCCTTAGAAATAGGATCTCATCCTATCTTGGTGTATTAGTTTAGATTTGATCTGATAGGTGTCATTCAGATCCATGTTTTGACGAACTTAGTCAAGTTTGTAAAACTTATTTAAGCCCATTGAGGCATATTTGTAAATGGTTCGAGATTGAATACTCTATTGTACTCTTTTGCTATAAAAAAACCTTGATATATATTCTGGAATGATAATCCTCTTTCATTGATATTGCTCAGATCCATGTCTCTCTTTCTTATTATGTACTTATGATTTGAATATTATGTTCAGTTCTTTGATTATTTAATGATTGATGATTGGCATATTATCTCTGCATTATTAAACAAAGGATCACAAGACTTTTGTTGGTTATATTCAACCTTTTACATGTGTTTTCAATATATGTAATGTTGTTGATATAGTTAGCATTCTCCATCCATATGAATTATATAAACCATCTGATCAATATCTCTTGAAGGCCTTATTCTGTCTAGACATGTTCAAATTTACTTGAGTTAAGGAATGAGTGTGTGAGTTATTCATATTTGACCCAATTTAAATACATGATTAAGTATTCTAATTAATTTACCAGGCTCTCTTGATATGGAACCTAAAGAGACTCCTGGAGAGATAAAAAAATTGGCGTCGTTTCCGAGGAGAGGAGTGTGAAAAAATTTTCACTGGGATACGACATAGTCCCAACTTTTGATGATAGACAAAGGTTGGGTATCATTAGTTTGGTTGTAATATTCTATCTGGCGACTCCATTGTTATATTGTGGCTCCTATGAAGGCACATACTCGATAAAATCCTCAAGAGCCACTAATTGATCCAGTAACTGATACTGAGAGGATCATCAAAGAAGGAAAAGCATTACAGAAGGGATCTTCATGTTCAGGTATCTCTAGAAATCCCTCTTTGTCTTTTCCAGAAAATCCACTAATAAAACCATCATTTGTTGAAGCTATAACCCCAAAGGTTGATACTGAAAAATTAGTTTCACAAGTTCAAGGATCTTCTGATCTTACTCAAGAATATATTTCACCATTTGTTGGAGAAGACATTTTTTCATCCTCTGTAGAATCTTCTCAATCTGAAATTGAACCAAATTCAACCTACATTCATACAAATCTTCCTGCAGTTGAGATTGTCTTACATGAATTGTCTATAAAAGGAGAAGAAAACCTTGCCATGCTATTGTCTGAATTTTACAGAGCTTCTTATTTCCCTTCTTCCATTGCAATCCCAAAAATACCTTCTCCTCTCATTACCTCACCTTCATCCTCAATATCATCCTCATCTCAATCCCTAGTGATCCAAAATTCCAGTACATCTACATCTATTGTTATTCTGGCAGCAGCACCTCAAAATCTCACTAAGATGGAAATAATTCTAGCTGCTAGATATGCCCCATTAGTATTTCCAAATCCTCTAAATGAAATGCTTACTAGAGACTATCAAAAGTATATGCAAAAATTTTCAGGGAAAGAAGAGGTCACAACTAAATAGCATCTTGAATTATTTTATAGTTATTCTGATAACTTAAATATCACAAAGGAGGATGTATGTATGAGAGTGTTTGTGCAAAGCTTAGATGGAGAGGCCAGGAGGTGGTTTAGAGAATTAACCCCAGGATCTATAACAGGTATTGAAGTTTTTGATGATACTTTCATAAAACAATGGGGGGATAAGAAGGATTTTTTTTACTACATTACAGAGTTTGGGAACTTGGGAAGGGAGATTGGTCAATCACTGTTAGACTTTACCAAGAAATTTAACCAGATGTATAGCACGATCCCAGTTGAAATCAATCCTGCTGCTACCTCTGGAAAAATCACATATGATAATTCTTTTGATGTTGAATTTTGTTTGTTTTTAAGAGAAAGGAGGTCTATTACATTAGTTGATATGCAGGATGAAACACTTGAAGTGGAATCTAATATCCTTGCTACAGAGAAATTGAAAGATAGAGGAGATAGGAAGAAAAAAAAAAGGAGAAGCCTCCTCATCAAGTGTTGATCCTAACATTGAAAAGATGGCTAAGATGATTGAATCTTTGAATTCATAATTGTCCAAGATGAATATTGAGAAAAAGGATACTGCAAAAGGTAGAGATCCTAATTATTTTATTCCTCGAAATCCAAATCCTTATAGAAGAAATAAAGAGCCACATCATATTTTACAAAGGAATATAAATGCTAATGAGGATCGGAATATTAAAGCCCCTTTTTAGAACACAGTAATGGAGGAAGATCATCCAGAAGAAGATGATTAGATTCATTGTTTGGGAGATAAAGGTGATGCATATTTCTTAACACAAACTGCTTATGAACAAGCTTTGATTAGTAAGCGAGCTAATCAAGACTCAAATAATGGATCTATTTGTCAAGCTGATGATCATAATAGGTATAATCTGAGATCTAAACAAAGTAATAGAAAACAAGATGAGCAAGCTCCTCCCAAGAAAATTGTTGCCCCTGCTAAACAACAACCAATCAAAGATCAAGCTCAAACAAAGAATCAAGTACTTCTCAAATCTCTTGTACAAGAGGTAAGAAACCCTGACAAAGTCCCTTTCTCATTTAGATTTGAATCGGAAATTCAGAAGGTAAAAATACCCATACCCCTCATGGAGTTAATGAAGAATGATACCTTCAAACAAACCATCCTCAAAGCCCTTGAGCCTAAACCCATTCCCACTTTTGTTGATGTTGTAAACCTCCAAGATGATAAGCATGCTATTGTCCTTATTCCAATGGTTGAAGACTGTGAGGAAACCTCTCCACCTTTCTATGTTTCCTTGAACATCCATGATAAAATTCTACATAATTTCCTTCTATATGCAGGAGCTTCTCATAACCTCATGCCAAAAGAAGTTATGGATGAATTGGGTTTAGATATTACCAAGTCTTATCATGATTTATTTTCATTTGACTCTAGGAAGGTTAAGTGCCTTGGTTTAATAAAATATTTAGCAATTTATTTATCCCATTTACCCATGAGAAGCATGGTGATGGACATTATGGTAGCTGATGTGCCACCTAAATTTGGTATGCTTTTATCTAGAGCATGGATAAAGAGGCTAGGGGGCACCTTGCAAAATTACCTTTCTTAGGCAATTGTCCCAAGTTTTGGAGGAGAACAAAGGAGGTTGTATAGGGAAGCTCAATTAGCCTATATTATTAGTGATGAGAAGGAGCCTACTAATCATCCCATATACTTAGTTGACATAATTTTGGGGTCTTGTATACTTCAGATTGATGATTCTCAGCCATCATCTTTGCAGCTCAGAAAGCCTATTTGCCAATCTTCAGAAGTGGAAAGCACTCCTATATGGAGCATGTTCTTTGATGGTGCTTGTTCAAAAGAGTCTACAAGAGCAGGCGTTGTTTTTGTTTCACCTTCCAAAGAAACAATTCATTTTTCCTTCAAATTGGATTTCAAAGTGAAAAATAACATAGCAAAGTATGAAGCCTTGGTCTTGGGCTTAAACGCTGCTAAGGATATGAATTTTTAGGGTCTGAAAGTATTTGGATATGATAATCTGATAATCCAACAAATCAAGAATACTTTTCAAGCCAAACATGTCAGGATTAAGGCATACAGAGATGAGGTATTGAATCTAATTGATTCTTTTCTTGCATTCAATATTTCATATATCCCTAGAGCCATGAATCAACTTGTTGATTCATTAGTTGTTTCAGCTAGTACCTTCAATCCACCTTTGCCAACAAATCTTAATTATGAAATCCAAGTGAAATATAGACCCTCCTTGCCAAACAATGTAAAATTTTGGAAAGTGGTTGATGGTAAAATTTTAGTTTCTAAGAATAAAAGGAGAAAACGACAGAAGAAGGAAACCACAGCTGAAACGGCTGAAAGTATTGGAGAGAATCAATTGGTATGGTTAGATTATTTAAAGGAGGAGATTGCTAAGCTGAAATGAGTCCTCAAATAAAAGTACATTTCAACAATTTTTGGAACAGGGGGTAGCAGAGGTAAGGGGCTCCAGATATGATAGGCATGTTCTTAAACAGTCCTTTTACAATATGATAACTGTTATCATTCCCTTTTTTGTAATTTTGGGATTAATACGATTATATAAATGCAAAAGAGGACTTTGGGCTGTTTATTACAATATTCTAATTGGTGGTGTTATGAGTCTTGTTTTCTTTCATAGTATGATTTTCTTGTAAGCTTATATTTCACTTCCATTTGTCTGAATCGGAGGAATGTAAAACTCGGAATTCATTTATGAAATTCTCTCGGATTAGCAATTTAGGCTATATTTATTTCTTCTCAAACCAACTCTAAATTCATTTTAAATAATGCTCTGATGTGCTTGTTTTTTTTTTTTTCTCTAATATCATGCAAATTTTCTATTAACTCAGACTCATCGCCTTCCAAACGACTTCGCGCACACAAAAATTCAACCTGTACACCCATATTTATCATGAACAACAACACTACAAGGTAAATCATGCTTCCGTGCACCTATAACCCCTATGCATTTCTTCTTCGTCGCACCAATAACTTGCACGCACTACGTTTGCATTGTGCGCCAATATCCACTGCGCACATTTTTTGTTCTTGCACTAATATTCCGCATGCATTTCTCCCTATTCATTGCACCATGCCGAAGTTCAATATGCCTCGCCACGCACAATAATCTGTGTGCACCATCGAATACATTGTCGCGAGACAACTTATACTCATACTATGCGTGCACCAACCAACTAGTATGTGTTTTGCAATGTTGCGCACACCACATGCACATTACTATGTGTGTGCTCACCGCGCAAATGCTAAATTCAGTGTGCGCATCCGCACATAATATTCTTCCGCACGGTGCCACAATTTACTGCACACACCTGCACACCAACATTTTCCATGGACGCTCTGTGACTTGAAATTTGGTCACTTTAAAATTAATCTCTTGTGAATATTCGCTTCAACTGAACCTTTCCGGCCCATCTAGGCTCAGTGTTGGAACTAAAGCTTTGATACCATACTGTAACATCCTCGGCCTCACACCGGTCAGGCATGCCACTCCTCAGATGCTTTACTTATCTCTGAAACTGTCTTTGTAACATTCCCAGCCTACAAAGGCTAGGCTACACGAGGGAACACTTTCATTCTCTTGCTGCGGAACATATTGTAACATACCCAGTATTCAACTGAGCTATGCCATATAAATTTTCTCTTTGAAATGCATGCAATTATAATATATACATACAACACTCTTGCGGAAACTTTACATATAACGTAAACAAAAAATTACGTTCTGTAAATATACGATTTCATACTAAAATAACAGTAAACATAGACATGTAGCATATATAGGGAAATACCCATGAACATACAGGCATTTATAATCACACATATGATAAACTATAACATAAGAACGTAAATAACAATGCAACATGTAAATTTATCACACGATTGGTACTTATCTTGGAAATATTGTCACCAACTGTGTACAGACCATCCACGACCCTCCCAGCCTTAGACTACATTGTTCATCACTCTCAATAGTGAGTCACCCCTTAGCTAGGACTAAACTCCACCCGAGTAAAGGGGTTCCTAACCAGGATAAAGGCTCATAGACAACAGGAAATACTTTGTCTCAGGTGCTCACTCAAGTAACATCCTATAGCCTCTCATTCCCCACATGCCTGTCCCACCCAAAGAAGTGTGCCCCTTCTCTGCTCAATAGTCCCTCGACTGCCCCACTTCCCTTCCATGGATTCAGCAACAGTCCAGACAGGAAGTCTCAGAGCACTGTAGTTGCATTTTAGCACCTTCAGGAAATCAATTCCTTAGCAATTCTCTCCTCAGAGAATTGCTCACGGGCCTGACAATCGGCCTCTTCAATTTTTCGTGGGCCTGACAACCCGCTTCTTCAATCCCGCTCCCAAGATAACCAGGTACACCAACCAGAAAATGGTTATGGAAATAGGCTTAGATACTGTGAAATGAATGTCTAAAGGATAACGGACTTCCTAAGTGAAAATGGTCATGGAATCATTTACTGGATGACTGAATGATGGTAGGAATCATGGGCGAGATGATCGTAAGAATCATCGTGAGAATGATGGTAAGGATGTTCGTCAGAATGATGATGAAGGTGTCAAAAGAGCTAAGTCCCCATGATATGTATGCATGTTCCCAACTTGACACTTGTCATGTTGGAAGCTACTTTGGTCCACTTGTCCCCAACTTTAGAACTTAGGATAAAATAATTATACATACTTTATGTTTTAAGAAATATTAATATAATATTCCTTTTTGGCTTAAGCTCTCTAGCTTATCCCTTTCCCTTAAATTTTGGCCCTCCCTTTCCCTAAATAGTGAATTTTAGTCCCCCATATCTTTTATCGGGGTCAGTCTGCGCGCAACGATGTATTTTATATTAATCATGAGACATATACAAAATAGGCGCATTGGACTTTAACATCTAGGCGCACTGGCCTAATTCCAAAACATAAGCATCTCATCTTATAATAACTATCTCACCAGCCTATAATACATATCATACACACCAGGTTCGTTGACCCTCATACTGTGCGCACTTTAGTTACTGCGCGCGGTATCTGGTTATGTGCACACTACATCATTTTACTGCGTAGTACATGCACGCACTATGCCATGAAAGGTGCATTACAAAAATGATTTCAAAACATCTCACTAGCTTAAATACACTTACATTACATTTACAATTGGGTTCAGCCGAGGGATATTACAATCCCCTCCCCTTATTTATGCACTGTCCTCAGTGCATCATATACCCATATACAATAAAATTTTCAAAAGTCCTCAAAATGATGTGGGTAGTCTGTCCGCATTGCATCCTCATGCTCCCAAGTAGCATCCTCAGGACCGTACCAGGTCCATTGGAACTTTACAATCCCTATGGCTCGATTCTGGAGCTACTTGATTTTCCGGTCCATAATGCACACCGGATGCACTTGAAAAGTGCCTTTTTTCTCCACCTAAATCACATTCCAATCAATAACATGATTAGCATCAAGTATATATTTCTTTAGCAATGATACATGGAATACATTATGAACAGGCATAGATGCAGGAAATGCAATCATATAAGAAACTGGGCCAATCCTCTCTAGGATTTCAAATGGCCCACAAAATCTGGCTACCAACTTGGCGCAACTTCCCAACTTCAAGGAACTCCTGTTATCTTTCACCTTCAAGAAAACATGATAACCCACTTTGAACTCTCTATGGGTTCTGTTCTTATCGGCATAACTTTTCTGCCTGTCTTGGGCAGCTTTTAAATTCTTCTTAATTTTTATCATTTGGTCCTCCATCTCCTTGAGCAACTCTGGCCCAACTACTATCCTATCGGTTGGATTATCCCAGCTCACTAGAGTATTGCACTTTCTGTCATAAAGTGCTTCAAATGGGCTCATCTTCAATGATGCCTGATACCCATTGTTGTAAGTGAATTCTACCAAGTGCAGGTAGTCTTCCCATTTCGATGGTTTTTCCATCACATACATTCTCAGTATGTCTTCTATCACTCTGTTCACCCTCTCTGTCTATCCATCAGACTCAGGATGATAAGTTGTACTAAAGTTCAAATTCATTTCGAATCCTTTGAACAATCCTCTCCATAAATTCGAGGTGAATTTTGGTCTCTGTTGAACACAATTGTTTTAGGAATTTCGTGCAATCGTGCCACTTCCTTCATGAAAATATCAACAACATCTGTTGCCTTGTGAGTAGTTTTCAGTGGAATAAAATGGGCAACTTTTGTAAGCTTGTCCACCACTACCATGATCGAATCATGCATCTTTCCTTTTCTGGGCAATCCCGTAATAAAATCCATTGTCACCGCTTCCCACTTCCATTCAGGAATGGGCAAAGGTTGCAGCAACCCTGCTAGGTGCCTATGCTCAGCTTTAACTTTCTGGCGTTCCATACATTTAGCGATGTATTCAGTGATCTCTCTCTTCATACCTGGCCAAAAGTAATGGCTCTTGATTGCTGCCATGGTTTTCTGATATCCAGGGTGCCCTGCATAAGGGACATTATGCATTTCATGCAAAATTATATGTTTCAAGTCCTGGACATTTGGAACAAAAATTATGTTCTTGTGCAACAGTATTCCATCTATTCCCAAATTATAATTATCCACCTTTTGTGGTATCTTACCCTGTTGTATCTTTGCTACCAATTCTCTGTATTGAAGATCTGCATTTGCAGCCTCCAGAATTTTTCTTTTAATATCAATCTGATACATGCTAATGGTTGTAGCATGTAGTTCATGCACCCTCCTGTTGAGTGCATCAGCCACTTTATTCTCTCTCCCCTTGATATGATTTATATCAAAGTCATATTCTCTTAGAAATTATAACCATATGATTTTCCTAGCATTTAGATATGGCTAATCAAATAAATATCTCAGAACATTGTGGTATGTTCTTATCTCAAACCTCTTCCCCATGAGGTAGTGTCTCCATTTCCTCAAGGCATGCACTATGGCTTCCAACTCCAAATCATGAGTGGCATAATTTATTTGATGATCCTTTAACTTCCTTGATTCATAACATATGAAAAACCCATTTTGACTGAGGACTCCACCAAGTCCTTCATTACATGCATCTATGCATACAATGAAGTCTTCATTTGGGTCTGCAATCCTTAATATTGGATCACTTGTCAATAATTTTTTCAAGTGTTGGAAACTCTTTTCGCAAACCAATGTCCACTAAAAATTCACCCCCTTTCTTTGCAAGGAAGTGATTGGGTGTGCAATCTTTGAGAATCCTTCAATAAATCTTTTGTAGTAGTCTGCAAGACCCATGAATGATCTTACCTCTATCACATTCTTCGGCGCTGACCATTCTCTAATGGCTTCTATCTTCTCAGGATCCACTGCTATCCCATCCTTTGAAATGATATGCCCCAAATAATGAATTTGTTTTTGATAAAATGAGCACTTGATCAATTTGGCATACAACTGATGCTCCCTTAATACTTGCAACACAAACATCAAATGATGTTCATGCTCTTCCTTTGACTTAGAATATATAAGAATGTCATCCAAAAAGACAATGACAAACTTGTCTAAATATTCTCGAAAACACCATTCATTAAGCACATGAAAACAGTTGGTGCATTTGACAACCCAAATGGCACCACTATGAACTCATAATGACCATATATTTTCCTGAAGGCGGTCTTGCTGATATCTTCTTCTTTAATCCTTACCTGATGGTATCCTGATCTGAGATCTATATTTGAAAATATCTTTGCATCCTTCAATTGATCAAAGAGATCATCAATCCTTGGCAGAGGATATTTGTTCTTAACAGTCACTTTATTCAACTTTCTGAAGTCAATGCACAATCATAATGTTCCATCTTTATTTTTCACAAACAAGACTGGGGCACCCCAAGGTGACATACTTGGGCGTATATACCCCTTCTTCAGAAGTTCTTCAAGCTGCATTTGCAACTCCTTCAATTCTAGTGTACTCATTCTGTAAGGAGTCTTTGACACTCGAGCTACTCCAGGCATTAGATTTATAGAGAAATCAATGTCTCTTTTTGGAGGTAGTCCTGGTACTTCCTTGAACACATCTTCAAATTCTTCCAGGACTACATAATCTTCCAAATTTGGCTCCTTATATTTAGGTGTCTCTTCTATATGAGCTACAAATATTTGACATCCTTCTCTGTAACATTTCTTTAGCTGCAATGTTGAAATTTCTCTAATGGTTACTGCTATGGGAATTCCCTGCACTTTCCTTAGTTTCCCTTCCTCATCCAAGCAAGTAAATGCTTTGTTATGACAGTCTAGGAGAGCATGATGTTGGTCCAACCAATCCATCCCAATTAGACAATCATAGGAACCTAAAGGCAAGATGTTCAAATATGCCTTGGTGTTCAATCCATTCATGTCCACGAGGCATGACTTAACCATCTCATTAACTTTTATTTTGGCTCCTATAGCCAGCTGCACCAACCAGGATTTACCATGCTTGCTTCTTAGCAAATGCAAACTTTCCACCGTCTTTGGGTCTATATAACTATGACTAGATCCTAAATCAATTAAAACAACAATGGTTTGCTTGTTGATCATACATTCCACTTCAATCATGTGGGACTGATACTCTTCTTACTTGTTGTCCATGGCTGCATAGATCCTTGGCACATATCTGCCCATGTCCTCCATTGTTTCAGCTTGCTGTACATTGTGAACAACCCTTATTTTTTCACTTCTGTGAGGACAATATCTGAACCTATGATCTCCTTTACAACCCCAACATTGAATAGGTGGTTGTCTTGGCCCTTGACTCCCTATGTCAATCATTCTGGGTTCTTTAGGCGTTTTCTATCCCTGTGGATTATTTCTAAAGAATGGTAGCTTGGCTCCCTTCTTCCTCTGATCCATCTTGAATTTCTTTTTGTCTTCCCAAGCCTTTTGGAAATCTGGCCTTGCTTTATGTTGATCATATAGGAATTTAGCTCGCCTTATGGTCTCTTCCAATGTCTTGGGTTCATCATACTGTATTTTGTCACTGATGAATGATGGCAATCCACTCAAAGACCTTTGAATTTTGACTGTCTCATCCTTGATGAATGAGACATACTTCAGCAGTTCTAGAAACCTTCTCTCATATTCATATATGGTCATACTTCCAAGCTTGAGTTCAAAGAACTCTTTCATTTTCTTTTCGTAGTATCTCTTAGTCAAGTATTTCTTCTCAAAATACTTCTTGAATTCCCTCCAAGTAACACTTTTATCTTTAATGTGATGCACTTGCACAAGATGATCCCACCACATGGAGACCTTTCCCTTGAGTTGATAGATAGCAATTCTACCCTCTGAATGAGAAGAATAATTATGCAATTGAAAATACTTTCTCATGCCCAGCAATTATGTTTCTGCATATTCATCCTTCTTGTTCTCACCATCAAATGTAGGAAGTTTAATTTTGTTCATTTCTCCTCGTAGCTCATCCACCCCAGACCTCTTATGCCTTCTGATAGGGGATGGACTTGAGCTTTTTCCTATTCTCTTATTGGAATGCCTTGGGGAATGATGGTGGTGTCTGTTAACATTTCTTGCTTTTCTTTTCTCATCCGAAGGCTTGTGACTTCCAGATTTTCTTGAGCCACTCTCCTTATCCAATTTCTTTTCTATTATGTTCAAGCCCTCCAATAACTTCATGTTGAATTAATCCTATTTCTCCTTGGCTCTCATAAGCCTTTCATTATCATCCTTATGGCTTTGGACATCCTTCTGCAAATTTTTAATGGTCTCTGCCATATTCATGTTTTCATTCATTTATTCTCCGTGTCCATTGGAGTTTGTTCCTTCAATGCCCAAATGGACATACATCCCTCTGCTCTCATCTGGATGATTGTAATTCCCTTGTGCCTCTTCCATTCCTATGGACTCTACACTGATCTGATCTGATCTAGTTGTTGTTAATTCTGCAAAATGTGCAGCCATCGAAACTTATCAAGCTAACAATTCAACAATTCATGAAAAATATGAACCATTTTGGTTCAATATATACATCCGAATTATCTCTCTTGATTTCCTGGTGTTATCACCATGACAATTCTAGATAAGACCCAAGTATTGAGAACATAGACGCGTGTTGCCTTCAAAGATACATCTAGGAAAAAGGCGGTTCGCCGAAACCACTTTTGCCAAGACGCGGTATCACGTGTTTCAAAATGTCAAATCCACCACTCGTGGAATGGGCGACAGCTAGTCAGATCACCCCATTTCACTCATTTAGTAATTCACAGTTGTATGACGTTAGCTGAACACCGCCATATAACTAACTCAAAAACTAATAATTTGAAATGGATTAGCCGAGCATGGCAACCCAACACACTTGTACGTAGTATGTTTGTGCTTCATAATTGGGATTCTATAAATACCAATTCTCAAGTATGGAGGCATCAGCTTATCCATAAACAGATTAATCTCCAAATTGCTCGACTTTCTTCTCTCTGTAAAATCATTTCGATATCCACAAACTGAGGTTCATGGACAAGGCTAAATCCAGTGAGACTGGTTATTCGGGCAACATGCTAGACTTTCCTACGAATAAGGAGGAAAGGGTACTTGTTCACATTCTAGCGACTAAATTCCACATAGAGTCGGCTATAGACTCACAGTTGGAAGTCAGGTTGAATCCCACTATGAATGATTTAGTCATCAACAGGCCAACTGCTAAGAAGAAAATGAGCAAGCGGAAAAAGAAGGAAACCATAGCTGAAACGACTAAAAGTGTTGGAGAGAATCAACAGGTTTGGTTAGATTCTTTAGAGGAGATCGCTAAGCTGAAATGAGTCCTCGAATAAAAGTACATTTCAACAATTTTTGGAACAGGGGGTAGCAGAGGTAAGGGGCTCCAAAGATGATAGGCATGTTCTTAAATGGTCCTTTTACAATATGATAATTGTTATCATTCCCTTTTTTGTAATTTTGGGATTAATATGATCATATAAATGCAGAAGCGGACTTTGGGTTGTTTATTACAAGATTCTAACTGGTGGTGTTATGAGTCTTGTTTTATTTCATAGTATCCTTTTCTTGTAAGCTTATATTTCACTTCCATTTTTCTGAATCGGAGGAATGTAAAACTCGGAATTCATTTCTGAAATGCTCTCAGCTTAGCAATTTAGGCTATATTTATTTCTTCTCAAACCAACTCTTAATTCATTTTAAATAATTCTCTGATGTGGTTGTGTGTTTCTTTTTCTTTTTTTTCTCTAATATCATGCAAATTTTCTATTAACTCAGACTCATCGCCTTCCAAACGACTTCGCACACACAAAAATTCAACCTGTACACCCATATTTATCGTGCACAACAACACTACAAGGTAAATCGTGCTTCCGCGCACCTATATCCCCTACCCATTTCTTCTTTGTCGCGCCAATAAATTGCGCGCACTACTTTTTCATTGTGCGCCAATATCCACTGCGCACAGTTTTGTTTCTTGCACTAATATTCCACATGCATTTTTCCCTATGCATTCCACCATGCCAAAGTTCAATATGCCTCACCGCACATAATAATCTGCACGCACCATCGAATACACTGTCGCGAGACAACTTATACGCATACTATGTGTGCACCAACCAACTCCTCTATGTTTTGCAATGTTGCGCACACCACGTGCAAATTACTATGTGTGTGCTCACTGCGCAAATGCTAAATTCAAAGCGCACATTCGCACACAATATTCTTCCACGTGGCACCACAATTTACCACGCACACCTGCATGCCAACATTTTCCATGGATGCTCTGTGACTTGAAATTTGGTCACTTCGAAATTAATCTCTTGTGAATATTCACTTCAACTGAACCTTCCTGGCCCATCCAGGCTCAGTGTTGGGACTGAAGCTCTGATACCATACTATAACATCCTTGGCCTCACACCGACCGGGCATGCCACTCCTCAGACACTTTACTTAGCTCTGAAACCATCTTTGTAACATTCCCAGCCTACAAAGGCCAGGCTACATGAGGGAACACTTTCGTTCTCTCGCTGCAGAACATACTGTAACATACCCAGTATTCAACTGAGCTATCCCATATAAATTTTCTCTTCAAACTGCATGCAATTATAACATATACATACAAAACCCTTGTGGAAGCTTTACATATAACGTAAACAAACAATTATGTTCTATAAATATATAATTTCATATTGAAATAACAGTAAACACAGACATGCATCATATACAGGGAAATACCCATGAACATACAGATAGTTATAATCACACATATGATAAATTGTAACATAAGCACAAAAATAACAATGCAACATGTAAATTTTTCACACGATTGGTACTTATATTGGAAATATTGTCACCAACTATGTACAGACCATCCACGAACCTCCCAGACTTAGACTACACTGTTCATCACTCTCAACAGTGAGTCACCCCCGAGCTGGGACTAAACTCCACCCGAGTAAAGGGATTCCTAACCAGGCTAAAGGCTCATAGACAACAAGAAAGAATTTGTCTCAGGGGCTCACTCAACTAACAACCTACAACCCCTCATTCCCCACATGCCTGTCCCACCCAAGTAAGTGTGCCCCTTCTTTGCTCAACATTCCCTCAGCTGCCCCACTTCCCTTCCAGGGCTTCAGCAACAGGTCGGACAGGAAGTCTCAGAGCACTGTAGTTGCAGTTTAGCACCTTCAGGAAATCAATTCCTTGAAAATTCTCTCTCTCAGAGAATTTCTCACAGGCTTGACAACCTGCCTCTTCAATTTTCCGTGGGCCTGACAACCCGCTTATTCAATCCCACTCCCAAGCTAACCAAGTACACCAACCGGAAAATGGTTATGGAAATAGGCTCAGATATTGTGAAATGAATGTCTGAAGGATAATAGACTACCTGAGTGAAAATGATCATGGAATCATTGACTGGATGACTGAATGATGGCAGGAATCATGGGCTAGATGATCATAAGAATCATCGTGAAAATGATGGTAACGATGTTCGTCAAAATGATGGTGAAGGTGTCCAAAGAGCTAAGTCCCCACGATATGTATGCATGTCCCCAACTTGACACTTGTCATGTTGGAAGCTACTTTGGTCCACTTGTCCCCAAATTTAGAACTTAGGATAAAATAATTATCCATACTTTATGTTTTAATAAATATTAATATAATATTCCTTTTTGGCTTAAGCTCTCTAGCTTATCCCTTTCCCTTAACTTTTGGCCCTCTCTTTCCCTAACTGGTGAAGTTTAGTACCCCATCTCTTTTATCGTGGTCATTCTATGCACAGTGATGTATTCTATATTAATCATGAGACATATACAAAATAGGTGCACTGGCCTTTAACATCTAGGTGCAGGCCTAATTCCAAAACATAAGCATCCCAACTTATAATAACTGTCTCACCAGCCTATAATACATATCATACACATGAGGTTCGCTGACCTCCATATTGCGCGCACTTTAGTTACTGTGCGCGGTATCCGGTTATGTGTACACTACATCATTTTACTTCGTAGTACATGCGCGCACTATGCCATGAAAAGTGCATTACAAAAATGATGTCAAAACAGCTCTGAGACGAACAAAGTTCGCTCACACAAGAATTATCCAAAATATCTGGAATATAGTAAACAAATCCATATGGACAAATATATATGTAATAAGAATGAATAATAAGATATAGAAGATGATTACAATTGAGAATGAGGGCCTGCTTATATACCCACGCAAGGGTGCCCTTTACCAATAGTCATGTCCTTTGAGACATGACCTTTCATTATTAATAATTATTA
>JZKD02S1096791.1:592520-612098 GCA_000966675.3 Picea glauca
TTTTTTTTTTTTTTTTTTATAATCTTAATATAAATTTAAATTCTTTATATAATATATATATAGAGAGAGAGAGAGAAAATAGAATTTTGGAATGTAGATGGCCAAGGGACTAGTTATGGTCAAAGACCTTGGATTCGGAGAAGCTCCGCAATGAATGGGTTGGCTAAAAGCCAGTTCAGACAAGGTCTGATAAAGAGTGGCCAGAGGCCGGGATCAGAAAAACAAAGCTCTGATACCAAATGAGACAAACAAAGTTCACTCACACAAGAATTATCCAAAATATCTGGAATATAGTAACCAAATCCATATGGACAAATATATATGTAATAAGAATGAATAATAAGATATAGAAGATGATTACAATTGAGAATGAGGGCCTGCTTATATACCCATGCAGGGGTGCCCTTTACCAATAGTCATGTCCTTTGAGACATGACCTTTCATTATTAATAATTATTATTTATTAACTATTATTATGTTATGAACATCTATTTATGTATATTTTATGTTCATAACAAGCTCACCAGCTTAAGTACACTTGCATTACATTTACAATTGGGTTCAACCGAGGGATATTACAAATACAGTGACTTAAAGACCTATGACACTCAAGTGATTGAGCATAAAATTCCTCTAAAGAAAGAAGCCACTCCATTCAAGCAAAAACTAAGATCTATCAGCCCTCTTCTTCTACCCATAATGGAAAAAGAAATTAAAAAATTATTGAATGCTCAAATTATCATTCCACTAAGATATTCTAAGTGGGTTGGTAATTTAGTTCCTGTTAGGAAGAAGAATGGGGAGATTAGGTTGTGTGTTTACTTCAGGAACTTGAACAATTTCTATAAGAAGGAAAACTACCCTTTGTCGACGATGGAGCATATCTTGCAAAGAGTGTCTAGATCTAGTGTTATGTATTTTATTGATGGGTTCTGAGGCTCTAACCATATCTCAATACACCCATATGACAGAGAAAAGACAGCATTCACAACTCCTTGGGGTACTTTTATGTATGCCAAGATTCCCTTTGGGCTTATGAATGTTGGAGCCACCTTTCAAAGGGCCATGGAAATTGCCTTTGTAGGTGAGAAGGATAAGTTTGTTTTGATATATTTGGATGATCTAATAGTGTTTTCTCATAGCCATAAAGAGCATTTGTAGCATTTGAGGAAGACATTCTCGAAGTGCAGAAGGTATGGGATTTCATTAAATCCAAGAAGTCTCAGTTTGCATTAAAATAAGGTAAGATTTTGGGACACATAGTGACTGTTGAAGGAGTAAAGATTGACCCTGCAAGAGTAGAAGTTATTCAGAAGATATCAATTCCTAGATCTAAGAAAGACATCCAATCATTTATTGGAAAGATTAACTTCATTAAGAGATTTATTCCTAATTTTGCAAATTTGATTAAACACATCACTGGCATGCTAAGGAAAGATTCAGAAATTAAATGGCATGATGCAGCAAAGGATTCTTTTGAAGCTATCAGGAAAGCTCTTACGCCAGCTCCTACTTTGATCAACCCTGACTATTATAAAGATTTCTATATATTTTCATTTGCATCTAATGACACCATTGCAGTAGTGTTACTTCACAGAAATGATGAAGGGTAGGAAAAACCAGTGGCTTTCTTTAGCAAGACATTAAGAGATGTTGAGGTAAAGTATGACCCTATTGAAAAACAGGCTTATGTTTTGATCAAATCACTTAAGGCTTTTAGAATCTATATTTTTCATGCCAAAGTTATAGCTTATGTACCATCTAGTTCAGTCAGAGATGTACTCATTCAACCATATATAGATGCTAAAAGAGCCAAGTGGATTGCCAAAATCATTGAGTTTTACATTGATATCAAGCCAACTAAATTGATAAAGGGTCAGGGTTTGGCAAAGCTTCTTGCTGAGGAGAATTGTGAGGTGTTGGGTATTACTTTTATCAGCATAAATGCAAAGGATGCACAATCTGGAATTTTTATTGAGAGGTACAATCATGATCAGCCAGTTTCAACAAACTTATCTTCTTTTGAATGGTACAACATTATAATACATTTTTTGCAGACCCTTGCAGCTCCTCCATAGATGAATCAAACACAGGTGAGAGCATTAAAACTCAAGGAAATCAAGTTTTTTATTAATGAAAATATGCTCTATTGGAAAGACCGCTCTGGGATGTTGTTGAGGTGCCTTGACAAAGAAGAATCAGTTCAGGTTATGCATCAGTTTCATAACAACAATTGTGGTGGCCATCATTATTGGAAAACTACAACCCACAAGATTTTGAGGGTTGGTTACTATTGGCCATGTTTATTTTATGATGTTTTCTCCTATGTTAAAACATGTGACAAGTGTCAAAGGTTCACTGGAAAACAACAGCTGTAATATCTTCCATTGAAACCCATTGTAGTGAAAAATAAGAAGTCCAATGGCACTTCTCCTTTCAAGATGGTGTATCGCAATAAAGCCATGTTTCCTATCCAACTTGCACTACCTGTTGCAAAAAAAATTCAAGAAGAAGAAGGGGGAAAAAATGATTTGGTTAGAAGGATTCTTCATCTAGTTGAACTTTAGCAGGTAAGGGAGAAGTTACTTGAGAAGACAGAGTTACATCAGAATAAGATTAAAGAGAGTTTCAACAAGAAGGCTAAGGAAGATCTTTTCCAAACAGGGGATCGTGTTTTGAGGTGGGTTTTATAGCAAGATTTGCCTCACCATTCCTATCTTGCACAGAGGGCCTTTTTCTATTTCCCTATGCAGACTTGTCACCCCTTTTTGACGAATCCAGAGCTAAAAATACATATTTTTCCACATATACACACCCTATCTACTATACAATTTATACGCAGGCTGCTCCACTACAGCCTGCGTACATCGGGATTTGTGCCAGAAAATATAAAAATGAAGTTGGGTTTCCATGTCACGACTAGAGATCTATGATCCTTGGCCTTCCATATACTGGAAACGTTCGACTCGTCCCTTCAGTTTCATTTTGAAGGCTATAAGAACACAATTCCGAGCTATGGAAAAGAAGAGAAAGAATTCAACTTTGAGAGCAAAGTTACTCTGGAGAAATTAATTCATATTGAGTCTGCATCCCTTGGTCCCTCAAGTCTGAACACAGTCTTCAGCCCCCAAGCTCTTAACCTATTGTTGAGAGAACCTCATTGTCTCTTTTCTATGAGCTTTCATTTGGTGGAGGATTGAAGTGGTGGAGGCCGAGTTGGAAGGAACTTGGTTTCTTGGTTTCGAACCGTGCCGACACAGAAGTCTGTAATGTTTTCGCTTCTGCTGATCATTTATTAATAGAAATACTCCTTTCCCATCCAATTGGTATCATGCAAATATATGATTATTATCCATGGGCATATTTGTAATGTTTATTAATGGATTATTCTATATAATGTGCTAACCCCTTTATATTATCACTATATACTTGCTCTGCTTGTTTGTTGAGAACTTGTTGCAGGTACAAAGCTTTGGGTCAAAGTACTCAACAATGGAACATCATCAAACGTTGGAACGAGCTAGGTGTCTTTATTATCTCTCTTGCACATTGGTTTATATAGCAGATGTTGGAATTGAGTAGTTTTTGTAGTCATACCTATCTGTTGTGGTTTACCCTGGCCATAGAGAGTTTTTCCCTCTTAACAGAATTGGTGACTCCACTGGGGAGAGATCTTCTTTCTAAGGGTTGAAGTACTTTTTCTCCTTGCATTGCTCTTTTTCCTTTATGTTTCTTGCCGTATCACTGTTTGACATATTATGTTCACTCTAGGTCTGCATTTTCAGCCTTTTTACCCTTGCATGGCCTTGTTTTCAAGCTTGTACACGCCCTATTGCATTGATAGTCTCATACGCATGTGTTTTGTCTCACTTTGAGCTGCGTATATATGTTTTGTTTCCCTGAACAGCCACGTACACCTTATTTCCTTTCTTGGTTTCTTGGTTTGGTGGTTGCTGGGTGGGATTTGATGATTGTTGACCTTTCTTAGGTCTCTGTAGTGCATGTTGAGCTTCTCTAGGTTGACAGGAAACCTGTTTGGAGTTGAATTTTTGGGCATAGTCTTTCTCATTGTTTTTCATTTTTTATTTGTCCTTGAACTCTGGGTTGTTCCTTGGTTGCTTGGTATTCTGCTTGAGTCATTTCGTTTATACACAATAGAATTTATATACTAGGTTTCTTTTCAGTCCATGCATTTTCTCTTTAATATATTAAAAATAAAAATAAATAGGCAGTTTACATTGCTTGGCATTTTTGTCTTCTGAATCTTTATCATTAGCTTAGTGCATTTAGTGAAAGATTGCATTTTACTTCTGAATTGCAGAGCTGAAATTGAAAATCGCACTGTTTTTTTACGCATATCATTCATTGAAAAGTTAAAATTAGACTTTGCATTATATTTATATTTATTTTCTTGCAAAGTCATAATATCATGAGTTTCACTTCCATACCCTTTTGAGTAATCATGGCCAATAAAATTTATGCTTTAAACTAAAATTGATTAGTCACGATTTTATTTTTAGGGTGCACAAACTAGTCTAGGATTTAGAGCCTTGGGATAGGATTTTGTGAGTAAACTTATCCAAGGCAATTAAATCAACATATGTGTCTGAGACGTGGATTTGAGAAGTCCATTGTATAATTGGTAACATCAGGAGGCTCCTCTCACACCGGAGTTAATCATGAGGCCGCGTGAAGTTAGTTGAAGGGATAACCCCCGGATACTCGTCTAGCGTCAGAGATATTTTTGCGGATTTATTCATATTTGGGGATCTTGCTAGTACCCATACCTCTATGAGAGGTGGTTCTTTCAAGGTTTCAGGATTTTCTACCCTGCCCATACAGTAATCCAAATTTACGACTACTTGCCTATGCATCGGTTATACAGTGGTTTATTAGTTGCTTGACTTAGGTATCTCATAGGTTACTTGCAGGGGTTATTATGCTTTTACCCTGGGTCAGATAGGGGTCAGACAACACACAGCCTTTATGGAATATTACCTCTCTGAGGGGATATGAATGACTGGTTGTTAAGCCCACGAGGGCCCCTATAACTGATTTTTTTACCTCCAAACTTTAGCGAGGAGTCTCAGGTCCCTCTTGGACGAGACATACCTTCTTTAGCGAGGGAGGCCACTCAGCCACTTTATCATGTTTTCATGCATATTGGTCATTTGACTTTTTGGTATGCTCTTTGAATACTAGTTGGCCTTAGAAGTCTCTTTTGGGTGTCATCATCATGGATAGTGGAGTTTCTTTTGCTCCCTCATTTACTTCTACCCACATCCCATGATACCTACTCATTTCATGGGGACGTATCCTTCCACTTTTCACAATGGTTTGCAGAACTATAACACTCAGTCCGCACCTTGGGTCTCTAGTCATTTTTCTGTTCATATGCCTTCACCTGTGCAATCCTCTCCCTGGCCCACGTATATAAATCCTAGCATTGGATCAGGGGGCACCATGGCTCTGATGCCTACTTCTTCATTTGATATGATTCGTGTCCCCATGGGAGGTTGGAACCTTCCCCCTTATGGATCCAATGCTAGATATGCTCTTCCAGGAGCCAGTGCTCAGATGGGTGTTTATCCCACTTATTATGAACCATCCATGTATCTTTCATTTGCCATGTCGGTTTCATCAAACATTTTTTCCATGATAGGCCCTCAAGTACCTCCAGGTATTTCGTATGGGGAAAATCAATTTTATGGTTCAGACTACCCTCTTTACGGGACCCCTTTACAAGGGGGAAACATATATAATCACTCGAATAATTATTATCCTACCTCGTTCTCTTCACATAAATCTGTGATGATGCCCGTCCAAACCTCTTCGGACCATTTTGGCATAATCCACCACCTTTCTGGGCAGGGACAGGGGGTACATCAGGATCCTTCTTAGCCTGCAATGTTTCAAAACCAATCTTTCCCCGGAACTTGGCATCAAATGCCACAATCTACCGCTAGCCCAGTCACTGTCAGTCATACTGGTGCTCCATCACTGACCTCTGCCAGTCACATCGGAGATGGGTCAACATTTTGTACAAATTATGTTGATAGCTCGCACCCAACCTCTGCCAATTACGTTTGGGGCTTCACCCTTTTCACCCCGAGTCACAACCGTGTCACATCTCCAAACTCTATTCATCGTATAGGAGAAGACTCTCTTACCTCTGCCAATCATGATGAGAGTGTGTCACCAGCCATTGTAAACAACGTTGGGGGCATCGAGAGGCCTAGACATCTCAGACGTAAGCCTAAATTCCTTTGTATAACTTGTGAAGGAAGTCATCTTACGCATTTGTGTCTGGATACTACCGAGATACCAGAAGCATGGAGCTCTCCCAAGGGCCCATTAGATTCTGAGACATTTGTGGTTTCCCCACACCCTGCCCCTCCTTCAATCGACACGGTGCTTTCCTCTCCCGACCTCACCCCCGTTGTCATGGGTGATGTGTCCCCTATCCCTATTGTCATGCATCCTCTTCAACCTAGTATTGAAGAGGGGGTCATACCATTGCAAGCTCTGGTCAATCCCACTCTCCTTGTAAAGTGCGATGCAACCTTCAGTCATGTCATCAACATTCCTAATCCTACTCCTTCTGAACGAGAGAGATTTATTCTTCCCCCAAATTCTCTCCCTCCAAGTCCTGATGAGGTTCCCTTCGATTGGGACAACATGATGGGGAATCCTATACCCCCACCTATGTATTTTCTATTAAGATACATTGATCGAACCATCACAGAGAATATATACTCTGTTAGCACTTTCTCCTCCTCAACTTGGAGAGCTTTGGGTTTTCCCAAGATTTGTCAATTATCCGTAAGATATTTACCTCCCACAGAAGACCATTACATGAGCCTTGGCCTCCCCCTTTACATGTTGATTAGAACAGGTCATGAGTCTTAGTTAATCTCTTTTCCGACTCGTATAAAAATTGAAAATATTTTCAAGTGATTTGTCCCTTTCACACTCGTTAAATTTGATTTGAAAGGTCATGAGTCTTAGTTAATCTCTTTTCCGACTCGTTACCAAAAATAGAAAATATTGCCGAGTGAACTTGTCTTTTTCACACTTTAGGTTTCGTGCAGTTTCTTGGATGCCATTAGCCTTATTGGTGTTTTCCTCTCCTTTGTCAGTAGTTTTCATCATTGACTGCTATTCAGAGGGTCTTTTTCATGTACCGCTTTCATTTGGCACACGCAAAAGACGCATAGGGTCGTTGGTTCGTGAACATATTCTTCGTCTAATCTCCACCAAATTATGAAGCTCCTTCTTTGTTCCTCATGATGACTGATGAGAAATGTCTTAATGCTCTCCTTTCAGCGGGTATCTTTCCATCAACTTCAGCTCATTTATTCTGGATCTGAGACCTAGATTTTTATGAGTACCTTGAGACTTGTAGTCATTAGTGGTAGGCTCTCTCGCCATTGACAGATGGGAATACATCAATGTCTCTTGATAAATGGATTCCTCAGGTGTTCGACATTGACTCATACTTGTAGGAATGTGCTCGGTGCCTTGATACCTACTTTCATTATTGGTAGGATGTCTCGCGTTTGTTAACAGTATACCTTAATGACCGGTAATCCAACAATGTCTCATTTTGTTCGAACTCAACTCATTTATTCACATGATGTATACTTGCACCTTTGGTAGATGTGTAGAAGACTTGAAGACATCACTATGTGGCCACATCTTTCTTGAGATTTTTCTTCCTTTTCATTGGACCAACACCTATTTGACTACAGTGATCATGAGACATCAAATTATACTCCATCGTATACAGATATCTTCAGATTGGTTTTGAGACTGGTTCTATTGGGCGTTGTTCGTGATTATGACAACTTTTGGCATATAACCGCATTTGTATTTTCCTATTCATGGCCATAGATACTTATTTGGTATATTTTCCACATGGATCTGCATTGTATTCTATTGGCAACCATGTATGTAAAGTCAAAACAGAATGTAATGAGCAACTAGTCTTTCCAGTTGGGTTTACACCACTCCACTTCTGGGTTATTTATAATGTATTTCGGCCATCGCAGATACTCCTTTGATCTCACACATTAGGGGGCATCTGTTATATCAAGATTTGCCTCACCATTTTTATATTGCACAGAGGGACTTTTTCCATTTCCCTATGCAGACTTGTCACCCCTTTTTGATGAATCCAGAGATAAAAGTACATATTTTTCCACATATACACGCCCTATCTACTATACGGCATGTGTATACGTAGGCTTCTCCACTACAACCTGAGTACATCTGGATTTGTGCCAGAAAATACAAAAATGAAGTCGGGTTTCCATCTCACGACAGGAGATCCCTGATCCTTGGCCTTCCATATACTGGAAATGTTCCAACTCGACCCTTCAGTTTAATTTTGAAGGCTATAAGAACACAATTCTAAGCTATGGAAAAGAAGAGAAAGCATTCAACTTTGAGAGAAAAGTTACTTTGGATAAATTACTTCATATTGAGTCTGCATCCCTTGGTCCCTCAAGTATGAACATAATGTTCATCCCCCAAGCTCTTTCCCTATTGTTGAGAGAACCTCATTGTCTCTTTTCTATGAGCTTGCCTTTGGTGGAGGATTGAAGTGGTGGAGGCCCAGTTGGAAGGAACTTGGTTTCTTGGTTTCGAACCGTGCCGACATGGAAGTCTGTAATGTTTTTGCTTCTGTTGATCATTTATTAATAGAAATACTTCTTTCCCATCCAATTGGTATCATGCAAATATATGATTATTATCCATGGGCATATTTGTAATGTTTATTAATGGATTATGCTATCTAATGTGCTAAACCCTTTATATTATCACTATATACTTGATCTACTTGTTTGTTGAGAACTTGTTGCAGGTACAAAGCTTTGGGTCAAAGTAATCAATAGTGGAACATCATCAAACGTTGGAAAGGTAGGCTTCTTTCTTATCTCGCTTGCACATTGGTTTATATAGCATATGTTGGAATTGAGTAGATTTTTGCAATCATACCTGTCTGTTGTGGTTTACCCTGGCCATAGAGAGTTTTTCCCTCGTAACAGTGGGGTGCTTACAGATAGGATAAAGGCAAGCATGGGAAATCTGACACTTTGTGGATTGGGACTTTCATCATCTCTCAAGTGCTGCAGAACAATACTTTCCTCTTATAGAACATGGAAGGTAATGAAGTATTTGGTGGCCCATTCAATGGGAGTTTTCTCAAAACCTATTTCTAATAAGTATTTTTAAGCCTTCTCCATTGCAAATATCATTTCTTTTTCATTTTAAGTCTCATAATAACTCCATGCCCAATGGAACAACAATTTCACCAATTTTTGTAAGTTTTGTAGGTGATAGGAAAGTAAGTTGGTCTTATGATTTCTTGGAACCTCACAGGGAGGCTTTCATCCCCAATTAGAGCCAGATGTTATCTCCCAATAAAAACTCATTTTTATTTATGTCTTAGATTATTAATTGAGTTTTTATAGTCATTTAATAAAGTGTTCCCTTCATTGAGTCTAGTCATCAATTTTGAGTCATGTCAAATTTGGTTGATAGATGACTAAGTGGTTATCATGGTCATTGTCCTAGGTTATATGGTCAAAAGACAAGTCATTTGTTTCCTAAAGGTGAGACAGTGGTTATAAGAGTCGGTTTTGGGTCCTTAATGAGTCATCATTGTCTTTCAAATCTCGATTTGACCTTCATTCTATCATTTCCCTAGTGATAACGAGTTTGTAGTGAACCTGGATACTTTTGTACTTAAAGCGCTACCAACTCAACCAATGTTGTCAGCGCAAGTCATCATTTTTACATAGGGCACAGTACCAACTCGAGGGGAAAACCCTGTTTTAAATTTTGAAAGGTTTTCAAGGTAAAAAGTATATCAAGGAGAGTTGTAAAGACTTTAGACCACCATCAAAGAATTGAGGTCCTCTTCCACAGTTGCAGCTCCCCATCAAAGTAATTATCAAGGTTTGCAAGCAAAGGTATTTGTTTGTATAGTTAGCTTCTAATTCTCTTTGTGCAGAATTATTCACATTAGGTGCTCACACAAACGATGGGCCAAAGGAAAGATCCCATCCCTAGGAAGAGGTCAGGCTCTGTGGTTAGATTCAAGCCCACTGAGGCATCTCTGATCGAGCAAAATCCTAACCATGTGGACTCATTCAAGCGCATGGGATGTTGGAGGTTTTGTGATAAACTTGAAGGACATCACTTGGAGGTTTCCGGATACTTTGTGTAAAACTACAAAAGTGGCAAGACAAATTTTGGTCCCTTGGAAAACCATTTGACAGTGGATTTAATTGTAGAGGTAACCGAGATCCCTAGGACAGGGGAATTATGCTTTAAAGAAAAAAGACTAGAAATGGAGGAATGGTGCCAAGATATGCCCAGGCCTGAGCATAGAGGAGCTTATTGAGTGAAGGGTGTGCCAAGGAAGTGGTTGATAGAGGAATATGACAAGCTTCTCTTCATCATTCAGAGATTCTTCACCTGAAGGAAGATACAACTGGGTTTTGCAATACCATTTCAACCTTCTTCCTCATTTCACTGGTAATAAAGAGATATACTTACCCTATTTTCTTTTCATGAGCTTTTAAAGGATGATTTCATTTGCACAACGAAAACCTGATAAGCTTCAAAAGCCCATTTTCCACCATGCCTTAATAAATCTCATAGTCCTTGATTAGTTGAAGAAGAAAGGGAAGGATTGGCCCACTTTCTTTTTTGTATAAAATCTCCAAATTGATTTTCCTCCTTCTCCTTCAAAACTCAAAACCCCTAAGAAGAATACTGCAACACCGCCCATTGCTTCCTCTGCCCCATCATCTGAAATACCACAGTCTTCTGCCCCCTCTACTCCTTGACTTGAAATAGCACAAACTTATGTTTCCACTGTTGCCTCTGCATCTGAAACTCCACAAACCCCTCAAGACCTTATTCCTCAAAGACCCTTACCTTTCCAAGTCTACAAAAGAGATAAGAGGAAAGGAAAAGCTAAAGAAATAGTTATTGAATAACAAACAGAGCCTCCTGTGGAACTCCCTCCCATGGAAATTGAAGATAGTCCTTAGATTATCCAAGCTAGAGTTGATACACTAGCTCTCATAAGGTCATCCAGGAGAAAGCTTGTTTTAGTAAAGGATTCTCTTCCAAGCACTGATATTGTAAAACCTAGAGCTAGGTTATCAAGATTTAAAGTCTCCCCTCTTGAAAAAGAAGCATTGGAAGCCATAGTTGAATTGAGTAAATCTCCACCACAGTCAGCCCCGGAGACAGGGAAAGAACCTAAAAAAGACTAGGCTAAATTATTCAGGGATGCAGACAGACAACTCAAATAATTTCAGGAGAAGAATCAGAGGCTACATCAGGAAAATTTCACACTTGGTAGACAAATGACCAGTCAAATAGATGAACTAGCAAGGGAATGTAACCAGCTAAAGAGGAACAATAGGAAAAAGATGGTTCAGAGGAAGAAATTGGTTAATGTTTACAAACAGAACCTCGGCCTGAGAGAAGAAAACATAAAGCTAGCATAACACTTATATTTGGCCAAAAATATTCTCAACAAGAAGAATTTGTCTATCTTCTAAAAATAAATTACTTCTTCTAGTTCTCCCAAGAATGGTGACTGATTCAGAGATTATTTCAAGGTTTTGTATGGATGATAACCTATGATGAGTTGAGATGTTTTGAAGTCTAATGAAAGTATGGAAATTACCTTAAAATAAACATGTATGGGTAAAGTTATTGAGATGAAGTCTGAGTAGTCTCAATAGGGATAACAAATGGCAATTATATGTGTTTTATTAAGATAGGTTCTCAACTTTAAAAATCATTTTTCAATCAATTTTGAAGATTTTTGACAAAACGGGCAGCTATGAGAGTTTGTAGCAAAGACTGCATTTTCTCCATGCAACACACTACCAACTCGTTAAGCTTCTGTGTGTAAGCGTTTTGGTCAAAGATTACCTAATTTCCATCATTCAATGGATGAATCATTGCTCCATGTGTCAGATAGATGCAGTGAAGGACTTCTACAAGCCACGAGATATCTCATGTGGAGCTAAATTTTTGGAATTCGGATGGGATACCTATCCCTTAGAAATAGGATCTCATCCTATCTTGTTGTATCAGTTTAGATTCGTTCTGATAGGTGTCATTTAGATCCATATTTTGAGGATCTTAGTCAATTTTGTAAAACTTATTTAATCCCATTGAGTCATCTTTGTAAAGGGTTTGATATTGAAGACTCTATTGTACTCTTTTTCTATAAAAAAAAAACCTTGATATATATTTTGGAATGATAAGCCTCTTTCATTGATATTGCTTAGATCCCTGTCTCTCTTTCTTACTATGTACTTGTGATTTGAATCGTATGTTCAACTCATTTATTATTTAATGATTGATGATTGTCATATTATCTCTGCATTAGTAAACAAAGGATCACAAGCCTTTTGTTGGTTATATTCAACCTTTTACATGTGTTTTCAATATATGTAATGTTGTTGATATAGTTAGCATTCTCCATCCATCTGAATTATATAAACCATCTGATCAATAGCTCTTGAAGGCCTTATTCTATCTAGATATGTTCAAATTTTCTTGAGTGAAGGAATGAGTGTCTGATTTATTCATCTTTGATCCAATTTTCAATACATCATTAACGATTCTGATTAAGTTATCGGGCTCTCTTGATCTGCAACCTAAAGAGACTCCTGGAGAGATAACATCTTGGATCGATGGTTGACGATGGATCAGTACCTCATGTTCGCCTCCATCAGACGGCCCCTGTTCACCCTCCTTTTGATCCGACAGTCTAGATCTCCCTCGATCCCATGATGGTGATCGCTCTTGAATTCGAAAGGAATGGTCATGACTGCACAATCCTTTACAAAGTATATTTGATGTTCTGACTACCGCGCAATCTCTGTAATGCCATTTCTCCTAAGATTCTTGATTCAAGGTGTACTTGATCTTAAGCACAAGATCATGTCTAATAGATTCGGCCTGGTGTTTCAACCTATGGCTCTAATATAAATCGGTAACGTATCCAGCCACCCATAGGTCGAGCTGCGCCACTTAATCCAACTACAACAAACCCAACCAACCATAGGTGAGGCACGCTACAGTCCAGGGACTCACTTCATAGTAACTTATCTCAATTCGAATTACTTCTAAGTTAATTAAGAGACATGAAAACCACATGCATAAATAAATATTCATGACACAACATAAACTAAGCCATGTACAGTCATAACTAGTAACCATGCATATTCTAAATATTAAATTCAAAGATAAATAAATACACAATGGAATAAATCATACAAAGGTAAATAATCATAACATATAGCACTTATTTTTTTTGAAAACAAGACACCAACTAGATGCAAACCAAGGACGTTCCACCCAATCGTAGACACTACTGTTCCAAGTCTCAACAATAGTGTCACCCCTGAGCCAAGGCTATGAGTCCACAAGGATGGATTCTAGGGTGTCACTCGGCTTCCTAATCTAGTCATCCCTTGGGCTCTCACAGGAATTTCAGCACTCACAACAATCCAAGTACACCAACTCTCTTCTACCCAGTATGGACAACCTTAGAGAATGAACCCCCTTCTCTGCCATGTAGTCCCTTAGGATGTCCATCTCTTCCAGGGCTCCAGTGCTTCTAATCAAGAATCTCTCTGTTGGGACTCTCAAGAATCACAGTTGTGAGTTAACTGAAACATGGGCCAAGGCATCACAAACATGAAGGAACCAACTCCTGCTTGGAATATACCAGCCATCTATACAACCAATGACTATGGATTTTCTCAGCAATTTGGTTTCCTTCCCTAAGAAAAAGTCGAATCATATGGAATGAGTAGGTGAAGGGATGAGTGGAGAACATACGAGAAATAAAAGGTGAGAATGACGGAAAATGAATGAGAGAGTGTGAAGGAACCAACAAAGTCCCAACAACAAAAAACCAACCCACACCACAAACCAAGGATGGGTTTATGTACTTCTTGGAATTAAGTAACCCCATGATCTTCCCCCAAGAAGCTTAGGTAATTGTTATTCTCCACTAAAACCAGAAATGGGTAAATAAAATATAAAATAAGTACTCAACCCCTCAATCCCCCTCTCTTGTGGAATCATAGCCCCCTATAGCTCTTGTCCTTGTTCTTCTAGAAGCTAGGTATTTTTTTTATATTAATAATGATCAAACATTACATTGACTAGGCACATTGGCCTCTTAATAATTGTTTAGGCACTCTAGCCTTTCATAACTTAACAAAATACAATATTTAATACAGGCTTCAAAACCGGGGTATTAAATGGATACATCATTATAGAATTTTGAGTTAATTTTACATATATTTAATACAAAATGGACATCAATTGTGATGGCATGGGGCCCTTCACGCCAACAAGGTGGTTTCCTTCATTTTCCATAGCCTTAAGAATGCATGTATTGATCATCTTAGAGTCATGTGTCGATAGCCAATTGTCATGTCAGATATGATTCAGATTAGCTGGGGTGGTTGGGAGGAATGATTGATATCCTCCTCACCCAGGTTCAATTATCGGAAGTGGCATGTTGATCTCATAATGAGTATATTATTCGAATGGCTTTGAGCTTTGTTGTTGACCATCCTTGTGTCCTAAATTTTCTTGGGTTTACCCTGGGTACCATCCTTGAAATGAGGGGACATACTAGGGGGTTTTCCCTAGGCTTTCTATCTTGGAAAAATATATATTTGTGGCTAAGAATACTATATGTAAGTTTTGGTATCAAGAATATATTTTGAAAAAACATTATGATGAAACAATTTAGAGAATTGAATAATTTATAATATATATATTTTTAAAGTTTTTATAATATATATTAAGAATAAAAGTGATCTTATCATCAAAATGACATGAAAAAGCACTCATTTGCATCATAAATAAATAAATAAAATTAGTGAACAAAGTAACGCAATATCAAGAGAGTGATAATAAATTACTGTGTTGACATCGAGAAATATTTTAATGGATTAACCAAGAAAAATAATTCTTCGCTAAAAAAACATAATCAATGGTTGATCGAATGAATCAAGGAATCAAAAGATGAGAAATAATGCAATCAATAGAAATTTCAAGATCTCAAAAGAAAATTCATTAAGAACTTGTTAGAAAAAGTGAAAGAAAATTCTCACCTAAAAGTTCATAGAAAAAAACTACTTGCACAAATCAAGAATTCGAAAAATACAAAGTAGTGCAATCATAAATTAGAACAAGAGAGTTAAGATCTGAAAAAGAAATTATCAGAAAAATTTGAATAAATTTCCCACCTAAAGAACCTCAATCATAGGTTGCTTGAATAGATTAAAATATTAAAAGAGGAAAATCCAAAGAATTTAGAACCTAAAAATAAGGGAAACAATACAGAAAATGATGAAGTAGACCTTCAATACGAAGTGCATATCTTACAATGTAGATTAGAAGAGCAGGTTAATAATACGAAAGAGAAAAAAAACAATTACAGACATCAAAGAAAAAGAATCGTGACTTGAAAGTGAATAATCAAGCATTGATTCGACAAGATGTTTCAATTTGGTGTGATCAAGAATCACAAAAAAAATAGGATGCCAAGAAAACAATTGACAAGATCTTGTCAAATAAAGACAACGAAATTAATTGTTTCAAGAATCATAGTAAAATCCTAGTTACAAAAGTAAAAAAATTAAAATGTAAAGATATATCAATCCTGAATGTAGACAAAGATATATCCATGGATATGATGGAATTATGGAAGTTTTTAGAAGTTAAAACTACACATAAAGAAACCTTAACCCAGTCGATTGCATCAAGAAAGATTTTAGAAGTTGAAACTGCAGATAAAGAGACCTTAATGGAATTTATTTTTCAATGAAAGGGCATCCAAGAAATGAGTTCAAGAAACAATTCAATGACAAGTCAACATCTACATATTCAATGATGGTTGGCATTCCATCGATCACCACTAATGAATCCATGGATGCACCATTGAACATGAAAATATCGCATATTAATATGTTGACACAAGTAAATCATGAAAATATTAAGAATGATGAAATTATGAGGATACCATATCAACATCCAAATCATAGAATTCATAGTACACAAGAATTATCGTATGAGTATCAAAAGTACCTAATCATAACTAATGTTGTACTTAGATATTGAAGCATCCAAAGATCAGTACAACTCAAAGTCAACAACAAATAAGATGGAATTCAACATCTTACCATCAAATATTTCTAGAAAGAATCCATTTAGTATGGACTAATCCTTTTTTGATGCACCAACATTTTCCAAATCTTCGAACATCATATTGCCGCATGTCCTCAACCTTTTTAAATAGGTGTAAGTTACAAGAAGATGGTTCATTTTGTTGGAATAGTTTTACTTTCCCATGCTTTAAGGACAAATCATTTTTAAGGGGGGGATACTTGTAATATACCTAGGGTATATTGACACTATGTACTAAATAATTATTATGTAATAGTCACTCATAAGACAATTATCATTAATATAATAATAATGACAAGTCATGCCCTTTCCTAAGGATATGTGTTTATATAGATGTCCTTTGTACTCAATAAATCATAATGGAATATATGTATCAATTAATAATCCATAAAAACTATTTTATCCTATGTGGATTATATCGATTCATCATTTTTATAATGGATGCTCAAGTGAAGTAATCATCGGGTTTGCTTCAGACTCCATCCTTACTTATGGTTAACAACAGAACCCTAATCACACCAATGTCCTAACTACTTAGTGGACCTTCTTTAATGATGCCCCATTGCATTTATTCAATACTAACTAACATAATGGGTCTTATTTAATAATAATAAACATAGTGGATCTAGTCCACCTTATCTTGAAGGCCTTCACTATTATTACTCTTATGGGCCCTTTGACTCCCCTTTGGAGGATCCCAACAACCGTCCCTCTATTTTTTTCTTATGTGTCCTTCATCTACCAAAGGAGGGATTAAGTAGAACTTGAAATTATTTTGAAGTGAGTTTTGACATTGTGACACACCTACAGTGGTCATGAGTGTCCCACTACCACAATTCTATTCTTTAGTTATATTTTGAGTTGTTTTTTTGTCTCCAACTTTGTCAATTTGGTTTGGTACAACTAGGGACTAACAAGGCACATCTATTTGATGATCCTATAGACATAATTTATTTGATCGAGGCTTGGACTGCTCTATGGTAATTAACTAAATATGGATATCGTTATAAGTATTAACCTTCAAAATGTGTGGGGATGTCCAATAACAAATAAAAGTTGATCTTCTAATTTGCTAGGAGTACTTGTTACACAATGGATACAATAGATGCACCTAATCATTAGAGCCCAACATTCACCTTCTTGTGGAAAATTGTAATTCCCTTTTTCATCAACTATCTTGTATCAATTTCACGTTATTCCAATCCAAGTTTCTAAACTACTCTATCAAAACTCCTTGCTACTGTCGCATTGAAATGAGTTAATATGTGTCATTGCTATAGGTATATGCAATGCACATTGTTAGATTTTTGTAACAATATGTTTGACCTCAATTGCTTTCCTTCAACTTTATGCTTCTTGAGAGGGATGTTATTTAACTTTCCTCCATGCTTACAGGTTTGAGTTAGAGTTTTTTGGATGTGAATGTGTTAGTAGAACTATATAAATTAAGAAAATTCCCCATACCCATGAGATCGTTAGGCATCATTATATTACATGCAATACCAATATGTCAAAAATCTCAATCGATTCTTGACAAACCAAATAAATCTCATAACATTCTCTCATTGTTGGAATATTATGCTTTGAAGAGTATTTGAGTACAAATTTAGTGTTTAATACCCCATTTTGACTTCGACAACTAAATTGCATTATGACCTATTTTGTGTTTGTGTTTATCGTTTGTTGAAATAAAATAGAATTATAGAACTATATTATACAAACATATGGACCTATCTTTCTGTGAAAGTTATGTATAAGTTTTATTGTTTATGTTACTAATTATGGTTTTTTGTGTGATTTGCTTCCAACGTGCAAATTTAATTGGAAGATTGCAGTACATGGACACTAATTCAAATTATATGTTGAAATGAATCAATAGGTACCATGTACATGATAAATAAGCTAAATTATTTATGTTTTTCATCTATTAATAACATTGAAATCACATATAGATAGCTACATGGTTATGCACAATATTTTGTTTGGTTAAACTAACCTATGTGTTAAATGGGCCAAGTGATAGCCAGATAATTGTGACACTAAAGTAATGCAAATGTCATGGACATTGAAAGAGTAATGATATGCTATGAATCATTTATTAGTTATTTAACTATTGGTTCAATACATTGCTATGATATGTGGGAAAATGCAAGTTTTACAGGAGGCACAATATCCCAAACTGGTCATTCGGTTACATGGGTATAATAATATCAATATGGTCATAATAGGTTGTTAACTCTAGTTCTATCAAGAAGGGTGGAGGCCTTACCCACCAGTTATACTCTAAAACCTAGAGTCATGGAAGGGTTATGTTAATCCATGCTTCCTTGAATGTGTGATGGAGATTATCAATTACTTTTGGGGGAAGTTTGGTTGATATAGTTGACACTTCGGCTTATTGGTTCTATCTAGGGCTACTAGGTCACTATAGTTAACACTCCAACATATTCCAATAGAGGAAAGGATTTGATGTAGAGGATGGAAGTAGGTAGAATTAAAAATTCTAAAATCCATGAAGGGAGAACCTGTTCACCTGTAAAAGTGAACCTATTCACTTGTAAAATACAAAGGAAAGAGATAAATAGAATTAGGAGTTAGAGAGAGGGAACACATTATATATATATAAAGAGAATATAAAGAGAATCCTCTAGAAACCATAGAGTAATATATATATATATATATATATATATATATATATATATATATATATATATATATATATATATATATACTAGCAACCTATCATCACCTAGCAAGAATAGCTCAATTGGGGAAATCATGAGATTGAAGATATGAAGGTCGCATGGTTGATCCATGTTCATTGCATCACATCATGACATACTGTAATAGTCATTGTTGACAAAAGAATTTTGAATCAACAACTTAAAATAAGTATACAAATACCTAATTACTAGGGATCTGTGGAGCAATGATAACACCTTTTACTGCAGATTAGAAGGTTGCATGTGTTTCAGATTCATGTTGAGTTAAGACTTCATCGAAACTCTTTAGCAATTCTACAAGATGATCCCAAAGTCTTATTTACAACAAAAACATTTGTGTGCTATATCTCAAAGCAATTATTGAGGAATTATTTTTTGTTTAAATTGTTCATATGAAAACATTTTCATTTTCATGTATTTATATGTTTGTGCAATGTGATTTGTTTAATGAATGTTGTGAATGAAATGTTTCTAAATTCATCTAATAACTTAAGTTTTGGGTTTATGTTCAAATCAATTCAAAGAAAAGTTTTAATATGACTAAAATTTGTCTCAACTCAAGAACAAAACTGTCAACTATATCAACCCCCTTCTCTCTCTC
>JZKD02S1096791.1:617299-635079 GCA_000966675.3 Picea glauca
CAATAGTTAAAGGAAGCATAGGATAGACAAAAGAGTTATGTCGATGTACATAGTATTGTATGGAGTTATAAAGTAGGATATTAGGTTCTTATTTATATTAGGCCAAATAAGAGTACCATTCCATTTGGAAATGGGACAAAGTTGTCACCTTGATTTATAGGGATGTTTAAAATTGAAGAAACAAATGGACCAGTTGTTGATCATTTTGTATTGCCATCCCACTTGCATAAAACTCATGATGTTTTTCGTGCATCTATATTATGGAATTATGTTGCTGATGAATCTTATTAACTTAACTAGAATAAATTTCAAGTTTTAGATGAGGGAACCATCTTGGCCAAACTATTACACATATTAGACCATAGGGTTCAACAACTTAGGCAATGCTTGGTGGAATGAGTTAAGGTCTAATGGGACAAGTGTAGCCTAGGATTTGATACCCAGGAGGATACAAATACCATGCATTGAGATCATCCTACAATTTTCTTACTATAACTTCAGGACAAAATTTCTTGAAGGGTGAGTGTATGTAACACCCCATTTTGACTTAATTTGTATTTCTCTATATATTATATGTTGAACTAAATTAGAATGATAGAACAATATTATACAAACATATGGACCTACCTATATGTGGAATTTATGTATACGTTCATTGTTTATGTTATTAATGATGGATGTTGTGTGATTTACTTCTAGCATGCACATTTAATTGGAATATTGTGGTATGTGGATACCAATTCAAATTATATGGTGAAATAAATCAATAGATACCATGCACATGATAAATAAGATAACTTGTTTATGTTGTTCATCGATGACTAACATGGAAATCACATTTATATAATCATATGGTTATGCACGATCTTGTGTTTTGATAAACAACCTATACCTTAAAGGGGTTAACTGATAGCCAAATAATTGTGATACTAAAGTGACGCAGATGTCGTGGACATCAAAAGAGGAATGATGTGCTATGAAGAATGTATTTCTTGTTTAAATATGGATTCAATACATTGCTATGATAAGTGGGCAAATGCAGGTTTCATAAGAGGCATAATTGCCCAAACTAGTAATTTTATGATGTGGGTCTAAAAACCATAACAACAACTCAGTATGGTCCTAATAGGGTGTTGACCCCAGTTCTATCAGGAGGGGTGGAAGTCTTACCCACAATTAATCCTCTAAAACCCAGAGTTGTGGGAGGGTTTCCTTAATCCACACTCCCTTAGGTGTGTGATGGAGACTATTGGTTGCATGCCACATAAGCTTGGTAGATATAATTGGCACTTCTATTTATGGGTTTTGTTTGGGGTTAGGTATATATAGTTGATGCTCCAACATATTCCAACATAGGAAAGGTTAGGATGTGGAAGATGGAAGTAGCTTAGGGAGGGGGGTGATTCAAATTAGTTAAGGATGTTGTTGTGAATTAGAAATGCCAACTTAGTTTCTTTTATGTCTTAAACACTCGCTTAATTCATTTATGATGATATTGGTGCAATGTTCGATTCATATTGGATTATTGTGACTTAATTAGTAAGTTTGTTGAATGTTGTGTTTAAAGGATTATTATCTTTCATGCTTGTATGGTAACATACATGAACTATGAATTAAAGGTTATGATTGTTATCATTAGTACATGTCCAAACTATGCATGCACCAGCTACACATACATACCATGCATACATACACTAGTATCATTTCAAAATAAAGTAGCTATTAAATATTATTAATAATAATTGATGCATCATGGGCATAGTAAAAGGTAAAATTGTATGCTTGTTATTTAAGCTTCATTTGGATTCATTACCTTTCATTTTAGAATTGATTTATATTTTACTTAAAAAGGAAATTTCATTTCATTTAGAATATGATTTCATTTAGTAGGAGATAGGATTTGGTAATGTACCCAAAATTTTAAATGTATTGATTAGATTTTATGTCATGCTTATTAATGTTGGGTAGGTGAGGGAATATTTTAATATATTTTTACCTTCCTAGGAATCTTCTCAAGAGGTTAGGAAGATGATGGGGAAATGGAGCATAAAGGGGAACTTTAGGAGCAGGGAATAGGGTTGGATAATTTTTGGAAGGAAAGGAACATCAGGGAATGAATAGGGAGAACAAGATTTGGAGTACCTTGAGCTCAGGAAGAATCCCAGAGATTATGATAGTTTCTTCTAGTACTAGCCCTTGTTGTGGTTGTTAAAGACATGGGCATGGAGGGCTAGGAAGCCCATGTTTCCTAGAGCTATTAGCTAGATAAGTTGCTACTTCATTGGGAGGAATAATCCAAGTTTGGATAATAGTTGACCAATTCAATAAGTTGCTAAGGAGCCGGAATGTTGTAATATTGGGCTGCTATATTTAATAGTATTAGAGGTATTTTACAAATTCTCACTTGGATTAATCTATTTACATTTGATTAAGTTGTTTCAATTTAATTGTTGAATTTATTCTTCAATTAAATAAATAAATAAGTTGTAGATGAAATTTTGGGTTGGAATTTTTAGTTTAAAGGTAACTAAGAGAAACATAAATTAAAACCATGAAAATTTTTCACATAAAACTTAGAATTATGGTGTTAGAATGGAAGACAATTTTGCACAATTTTATATAAAAATCTGAATTAATGCACATAAATTAGTTAATTCATTAGATGATGAGTTAATAACATCATTATACTTAGAAGGGGTGCTACATAGAACTTGAAGGTGGAGGTCTTGAAGGTGCTAAGTAATTGGAAATTTGGGGAAGTAATATTCATATGACTTCAATGAAATTGGTATGACATTTATACTTTTAATTTATGCAATTTGTGAAATTTGTCTGTTGTTAGAGTTCAATGAATTTGAAATATTTTTTATTACCTCTAATATACAACATGTCAAATGAAATATATTGAAGGAAAATACTATTTAATGAAATGATAATGAAACTAGAAGTATTGATTCACTAACTCTCTTATTAGAGTTGGGTTGTAAGACTAGACAAAATCTAGTGGGAACAATAATTGCTAGTTCGATAGTAATTATTTGTTAGCATTTTATTATAGGCATGCTTATAGAGGAGTGATTATTCTTAGTTAAAGAAAATTATTTATTGCAAACATTGAGGATATGATAACATATTAAATGTCCACAACTAAAGATTTAGGAGGTGAAATTAAGTCAGTAGGACACCCCCTAATAATTGTATCTTCTTGAATCCCAAGCATCATATGGATCTTAATAAACTTATCTTCAGATAATTGCTTAGTGAACGCATCAACTACCTGGTTATCTGTCCTGCAATAGAAAAGAAAGACAATGTTCTCATGAACCAACTGTCTCAAATAGTGAGCATGGAGCTCAACATGCTTCATCTTATTGTGGGAAACAATGTTGTCAACAAGTTGAATGACACTTTGATTGTCACGGTAGATGGTATTTGAGGTCTGAATAGGAAATCCAAGTTCACCCAGAAGTTGGCGAATCCATATTGCCTTCGTTCCTACATGAATGACACCACAATATTCTACTTTTGTAGTTGAAAATTAGACTACCTTATTTTCTTACATGACTAAACCAATGGTCCAGTGTTGAAGTGAAACGCGTAGACAAAAGTGGACTTTTGATCATCACTGTATCCTTCCTAGTCATAGTTGGTGAAGGAAACCAACGAATCTGAACTTTGATAATACTTGATACCAAGATGAGTGGTACCCTTTAGATAACAAACAGTTATTTTCATTGTTTTCCAATGGATTTCTTTGGGATCCTGCATAAAATGAGAAACCACACTAACAACAAAGGAAATGCTAGGTCAACTGTGAGTAAGATAAATGAGACTACCGACTAGTTTTCGATAGAGTGTAGCATCGACTTTCAGAGTTTGCAAGTTTTTCTCAGCTTTGCTCCAAATTGAAAAGGAGCAGCACAGAGCTTACAATATTCCATTTTAAAACATGTCAAAAGATCCATTGCATATTTAGATTGAGAAAGGAAAATGCCATCAGACAGTGGTAATACTTGAAGACCCAAAAAATAATGCAGAGTATCGAGATCTATCATGTCAAAGGAGTTAGCAAGTTGTTTCTTCAATCTAAGAATGAGATCAAAGTTATTTCTAGTTATGACAAGGTCATAAACATATGCAACAATACTCAAAGTGTTTCCATGAGTATGGAATACATTTAATTTGTGATCAGATTCACAATGTTTCAAACAAATCAAAGAGAGAAATTGTCAATCTTAGCAGACCAAGCTCTGGGAGCTTTCTTCAAACCATAAAGAGACTTATGAAGTCCACAAACTAGGTTAGAATCTATCACAAAACCAAGAGGTTCCATGAAAACATATTCAGATAGTTTTCTATGAATAAACACACTCTTCACATCCATTTGATGGATCTTCCATCCAAATCAAGAAACAAGAGAAAGAATAAGTCTAATAGAGTTCATCTTCACAACAAGGGAAAAGGTCTCAGCGTATTCGATGCCTTCTTGTAGAGAAACTCCTTTCACAACCAAGCAAGATTTATGATGCTCAACAACACCTTCAGAGGTAAATTTGGTCTTGCAGACCCATTGACACTTCACAACATTCTTCCCTTGTGGTCAGGGAACTAAGTCCCAAGTGTGATTCTTTGACAAAAATCCATTTATGTCGACATATCCTGCTCATATTCAAGTTGTCCTTGTGCGTCTGATTAGGTAACATGATCAAAAGTTTCAAGCACATGAGTCATCAACACAACGCTGGCATATTTCTTTTGACTACAAGTTTTGTCATTCTGAAGAAATATCACTGACATCAAGTCCAAAAACTTTAATGGCCTTGCCAACCCATCTGGGTAGACAAGAAAAGGATGAATTGTTGTTCACTACAGAAGGTTGATCATAAGTCAAAACAATTTTAGTTGACATAGATGGTGTCAAAATAGACATCGAATAACCAGTCGACTTGGAGGTTGATGGTCTAGTGAAGACATGAATAGAGTTCGATTGTCCAGTCGAAGGAATGAAAAATGGAACATGAGAACCAAAGTCGGAAACAACTTCAAAGTGATCATCCTGTAACAATACATAGGAGGCATTCAAAAAATTCATCCCAGAATACTTCTAATCAAACCATTCATTTCGTCTAATAATGATTTGTCATTTGACAGGGTCAAAAAATTTTAGACTCTTCAGAGTATCCTATCATGATGCAAGCATGACTCTTTGCATCTAACTTTTTTCTACAATTATAAGAAATATAGTCCCAAGCAACACATCCAAACACATAGAGGTGGCCAACTGAGGGATTCCTTCCACACCAATGTTCAATAGGAGTCACCAATGGAACAACTTGAGTAGAGATACAATTAAGAAGATATGTTGCACAATAGATAGATTCATCCCAGAAGCGAGGAACCAAATCTTTAGCCTACAAAAGATATCTAGCCATTTTGACTAATGTTTGATTTTTGCGTTCAACAATACCATTTTGCTGAGGTGCATGAGGAACCTACTATTGTCATTCAATACCAAATTGAACCAGGTACTCTTTAAAAGGTTGATTTACATACTCATCGTCATTGTCTAATCTCAGACACTTGATGGGCATGCCACATTGTTTTTCAGCAAAGGCTCTAAATTCTTTGAACTTTTCAAAGAAAAGATTCTTGCTCTTTAGAAAATAAACCCAAGTGAAACGAGAGAGATCATCAATGAAAGTTAATATATACCTTGCACCTACTAAGGAAGGTAGATTGATGTAGTAGAGATGATTACGAACCAAATCCATGAGGTTTTTTTCTCGCCATGCTTTGTTAGAGTCAAAAGGTGTATGATGATGCTTTCCAAGCACACATCCTTTACAAACTCCATCAAGGGGGGGGGAATTAGATAAACCAACAACCATATTTTGAGTTTCCAGCGATTGCAAACTTTGAAAATTTAAGTGTCTATATTGTTCATGCCAAGTTTAAATTCGTTTGTTGGTGTGAGAAACACGAGGAGTTGGTTCTCGGTGGGGTTGAGTCATGTCACAAAACTTATACAAACAGTCCTTCAGGTTGAGAAACCCTCCAACGACAATAGATCGACCTTTCTTCAAATATTGAACAAAGAACAAATCTGGACAAAACTCCACAAGTTTACCTGTCTTTTTTAACTGAGAAATTGAAAACAAATTGGAACCGAGGTTCGGTACATGATAGACGTAAAAAATTCTCCCATGTCGACAAGAAACATCACCCTCATCAACAATGTCAAGAGAAAAATCATCAACAACATAAATATTCCTCTCCACGTCTTCATCTAAGGACATGAACGACGAAAAGTCCTTATCCATATGATGAGTGCACCCATAGTAAACTACCTATTCGTTCTGCACAGAATGAGACAACAAAGATTGAGAAGTTCCTACTTGGAAGGTGAAATTATGAATGGGTCAATGAATATCTGACACATCTCCTTCAAGGCATTTAACCTTCTCCTATAGGTCGGCTCTCTTCTTGTAGCAAACCTTCTCCACATGTCTAGTATTTCCACAGTACTAACATGTCTTCGTCTTTTGACTCTGACGTGGTGTGTGTATCTTCCCTTCAAGTTTATGGTCGAGGCATCCAAGTCTTTGTCTAGGGGTATCAAACCGTCCTCTTTCCTTGTCATTTGACTTTCCCTTTCCCTTGAGAAAGTGGGCTTGATGTTTACCACCAAGCTTTCCTTCATCAACCAATCTGTGTTGTTCAGTGATCAAATGTAATCCTTACCATCTTCCTTGTGTAGTTCCTGCCAATTGGTACAGAAAGTCGAAATGAACACGTCAAATGGTTATCTCAAATTCATCAAGACCAACTCGATGAGTTGTTTTCCTTTCTTCTGATAATTATTTCCACATTTTCCCAATTTCAAATGCAGTTACTTTACATGTGCCAAATATTCTCATATTTTGTCGAAAGAATGAGGATCGAGAGAGATCAACTATTTCTCTAATTGCATGACATGATTTTCATTGGCTCTGTCAAATAACGACTTTCACTTCTTCCAAACTTGAAGAGGATATTCGATTCCACTGATGTGAAAATGAATCTCTCGTGAGATATAGGTCCTAATGACCCCCACAACCTCATCCTTCTTTCCATCAACAACGAACTTTTCTTGATCGTATGTTGGATCTGGAATCATAGTCTTTGTAAACTACCACAGTCCTTTTGTAACAACCCAAATTGATTAATTTTTATTATAATTTTTAAATTTGAATTTAATTAATTATTAAAATATAGTAAATGAGTCTTTTATTATTTCATTATTAAAAAGTGGGTGAAGTAATTAATGGGGGGATAAGGCTGTTGGGGAATTAAGGGAGGGATAAGGTTGTTGGGGAATTAATGAGGGGGACTTGAGAGAGGAGGATAAGAAAGGAGGGGAGGACTTGGAAGGGATCTCATTTTTATTTTGGTTTGATCATTTCTGAAAGATGGAGGAGGAGGAGGAAATTGGAAGAATTGTTTTGGGGAACTCTCACAGGGCACTGTTGTTGCTAGGAATTTTGGGCTCAAGGGCCAGGAAACTGCAAGGATTCCTGGAGCTAGGGAGCCGGAGAGGTTGTTCCTAGTTGGTTGGGAGGTTAATATTCAGTTTGGGTAGTTGAGCATGATCATCAACAAGCATAAAATGGACTAAATCAACTAATATACAGGTTGAGGTAAGCATTCTATGTATTTTATTAAGTTTTGTTTTTATTATGTTGTTGTTTTATTTTCCTGACATAGAAAAATCATGAAAGAAAATTCTAAACTAAGTTGCAGTAATTTCAATAGGATATTAGAACATGTTTATTATATGAGGCTCTGTAAGGTAGGCCTTACACCTTTACTCTTCAATAGGGTTTCCATGTCTAGCACCGATACAACATAATTTGACCCATTCAAAATTACAGGATCAATCTTTGAAGCCATCTTCAATCTCTAAACAGATCAAATCTGTTTCCACAAGTTACAATTTGCAAATCAACGACCCATAGTCAATCACACAACATATTTGAGTCAACACGATTTGTGGACAATAGGAAAGGTCACAACCAGTCGCTCTAATACCATGTTGGGTATTGGGTGTAACACGATACGAAACAAATAAAAATAATTGTAGATAATCGAAAAGGAATAAGATTTGAAGATAACAAGTGGTGTCTAAAGACACAGTTACAATACTTAAGCACATGGCATTGTGATCAAAACATCACAATGCATATTGAACATGGGAACCATGTTCAACATCAACATACAACACGTGTACATCTTATTGATAATGACCCATCGGGTTTATTATTTTAGCTTCAATATCTAACCAACTTCCTTGGAATCGGGAAGATCTTGTCCACATATAATTGTTGATGGTTAGAGTTGACTCTATCAAATCCGCACTATCTAGTCGACTCGGTAAGCTGGATTCTCGACCTGACTGTCCATGCATCCAACTTGTAGTCATTTTATCGAATGGTCGATCCATCGACTGTTGATCGACTGTCCAACCGATAGGCTTGTTGACTACTCAATCGAATGATGTAAATATCTAGTCGATCGACTATTTCCAAATGTAGGTTGATCGCTCAACCGACTGATTCTAGGAGAAGTGTGATGAACCATTAGGACTTGATGTTTCAACACTATTTTTTTGACCTAAATTTCATTGATTTGACAATGTAGTAGTGATATGAAGGCCCACAAACCTAGTTGAAACAATCACATTAGTAATGCACACATAACCATAGACATATTGACAAGTAATTATGTGAATGGGTTAATTCTTGTGTGCATTTCATTTTATTTTTTAAAGAGAAGAATATATAGTTGAAGTTCAGATCATGTTTGTGGATTAATCTTGTAACAAGTGGATTTTGGGAATGTGGAGCTGAGGTGTAAAGTGGCTTTTGGAATGTGGAGCTAAGACATATGTCACCAAGATATTACTAGATTTATTATCTTTACAAATGAGATTCTAGTCCTTGAAACTTTTGTTTCTCATTTTAATGCATATTGGTCAAGAGTTATGGTAAATATAATAGTGTGAAGAGTTATCATGTGTCTAGTTGGAAACTATTAGAGGGGAGCACAATTATGCCTATGCGCCTAATGGTTATTAATTATCTAAGCATGTGATTGAGTTTAGGGTTTTTGGATACCTTTTTTCCCTATAGTATAAAATTTGCGGCCCTAAGTGTCCATAAAGTTTTCTATACTAGTGGTTAGTGATTTGTAGTGGGTAGAATGGGCTCTATCTACATTATGTGATCTCTTTTCTTAATATTTGCATCAGCCTCAAGATACCTAAAACTTACGGCTGAGTGTCCATAAAGTTTGCCTCAAGATACCTCTAGAAGAGCTATGCCAATGTTCCAATGTATTTGATGTGGTTGGATGTGATAAAAGTTTTAAGTAATAGCCTTTTATTCCAAATTCATTGAGTAGGATTTCATGTTTATGATTGCATTTTTATTTATTTTGGGTTTTAATGAAATCTAAATTTATCACATTTTTCATTTTTATAATTGGATTTATATTTATTATGGATTTAATGAATTTTAAATTATGATATTTGTGCTTTCATTCTTTATATACTTTCATTTTTTCATCTTAATAATTATATTTGTTTTATATTCTAAAAATATAATATTATATTTCTCATATATAAAAGAAAAGCTATATACAAACAATATAGATTTTTAGTTAGAGTGACGCAACTTTGAAGCTCTGAGGTTAGGGTTGCATGCTTCAGCGAACCCCCGTCCCTTCAATCGATGACCACCTCTGCACACACCTGCCACGTTATGCACAACAACTCTGACCGGATTAGCAGAATGAGCGCAAAAGAGGGGGTGAAAGCCCCTCGTATCGCAACATCACAGCAAACGACCCTGAGAATGTTCATGCGCGTCGGTCGTCCTTTGAACCGCCTTCACAACTGCAAGAACAATACCTGCAGGAAGAAACACATGGAAGCACAGGCACGAACATGGATGCAGAGACCTCGCATCGAAAAGAAGCTCGGGCCTGGATACTATGAAAATGTATCCCACAAGCCATGATTTCACCCCGATATGTCATAAAGAGCAATAGAATAGGTGAAGACACTCAGTTCATGGGAGACCACGCCCTCATCGGCAAGTTCCTGGGCCTCTGGCCCTAAAAAAGAGACCTGGCTCACTGGATTAAAGCTTGGTGGAACCCCAAGGGGGACTACGAGCTCCAATTGAGCTCCAAACGATTCTTCACAGTCATATTCTACAACTTGGAGGATAAATACCGCATCTTCAAAGGAGGACCTTATTTTTACAACTCGACGAGACTCTATCTGTGCTTATGGACTGATCGCTTCTGCCCAGAAAAGGAAAACTTTGACTATGCCCTGGTATGGATTCACCTCTATTCCTTTCCTCAAGAGTTTTGGCTAGAAGAAATTTTAACAGGAATCGATAATACCCTAGGCAAGCATGTCAAATCCTCAGAAGCCACCAAGCAGAAGAAATATACCTCATATGACAGAATATGTGTTTACATGGACATCTCCAAAGCCCTCCTAGGAACGGTTACCATATAATACCAGGATGAGGAATGGGCCCAAACCATAGACTATGAACACATACCATTCAGGTGCAGAAAGTGTCATGAACACGAACATCTCTTCAGAGACTTCCCTCTCAACGCCCCCTCCAAGACAAAAGAGGAAGAAAAACCAAAGGATGGATTCACCCAGGTGTAGAATCGCAAAAGGAAAATGCAGAAGAAACCAGCTACCAACAGTGGTAGGAAAAACCCCAACACCAATTCCTTTGAAGCCCTAATCAACCTCCCATAGGCAGAAGAAGTGGAAAACCCCCACAAGACGGTGGGGACATGAGACAACAATAACAAGGAAAACCAACAGCTGAAGGAGCACCCGATCCACAGATCCACCCAGACTCAGGAAAAGCACCGAAAAAGGAATAAGATACAGTCATGGAAATGGAATAGACCTAGACAAACTAGAAGAAGCACTTAACAAAAAAGACCTACAAACCCTATCTGAAGATCATCTCAGGAAAGTCCACAAGATCTTTTTGGACTCATCAGCAGGGGCTACCATACAGCTAGGTATCCGAGGAGACCAAAAATTAGACCACAAAAGGAATCCAAAGGAGAATAAAAGATGAGGCAGAAAAATGGCGCAACAAATCATAAAGGAATCCGACAACTACATGATCAACTCGAGATAGATACACAAGCTCTCAGAGAACTCCTTTTCCCACCCATAAAATTGTTAATCATGAAGGTCATCACTTGGAACATCAGAGGCCTAAATGGAAGATCCAAGTAAAGGATTCTCCGAAACTGCATCAAAATGGAAGACCATGACATCCTCCTTCTCCAAGAAACCAAATGCGCGGGGAAGGTCACGGAAGAAATACTCAAAAGATGTTGGCGCACTTGCAACTCGTACCACACCGACTCGAAAGGTGTTGTTGGTGGCCTGGGCATCCTCTGGAATCCAACCACAATTATTCTAGACCAATGCTTCTCCACTTCAAGAAATCTCACAGCCCACTAGCAAGCCATCGGCTCAGACAAAGACGAGTTGATCACCAATGCCTATGGACCACAAAACATTTAGGAAAAAGACCTTTTTCTTCAGAACCTAGCCTATATCAGCTCCATAGCCAAAGACCAGAGGTGGATCATTGGGGGAGACTTCAACATGATCCTCACACTGGAGGAAAAAATATGTGGGAAGAAAAGATTGGAACAAGACAACATAAAATTCCAGGAGCTCTTAGACCAACACAAACTGGTAGATATCGAAAATGGCAATGGCACCTTCACCTGGACTAACAAGCGATTGGGGCCTCAACAAATAACCTGTAGGCTGGATCGATTTCTTCTCTTAGAGACCCTCCTCTTGGAAGGCCCCCTAATAGAGTCCAACATCCTCCCCAAATCAGGCTCGGATCATTGGTCAGTTCATCTCTAGGTTGACACTATGGCCACCTCGAAGCTCAAACCCTTCAGATTTGAAAAATTATGGCTTTCCCATCCAAATTTCCAAGAGATGGCTTGGCACTGGTGGAGCACGACGGAAATCCATAAGGGAACCAAGATGTACTGCTTCCAGCAGAAGCTCAAATACTTCAAACAACAAGTGCGAAAGTGGAATAAGGAAGTCTTCGGGAACATCTTCCAAGAAAGAAAAATCCTAGAACATAAACTCGAAGCCCTACAGACGCAAGTTATTCAAACCGGGCACACTCCAACTCAACAATAGAAGGAGAAAGACATCAAACAACAGCTGGAAGAAAGGCTCAAACAAGAAGAAATTCTTTGGAGATAGAAATCACAAGTTCAATGGCTCAAAGAGGGGGGGAGAAACACAAAATTCTTCCACTGCTCCATGATCCACAGGCGTTTTATCAATCGCATAACAAATATGGAAAATGTGCAGGGCACCACCCTGCTCTCCCACCAGGACATCACGCAAGAGCTCACTGGCTACTACAAACATCTCCTCTCATAGCCCCTTGGGGATCACGCTGAGGCAATTGAAAGAGTGACAGAAAACATCTTGACCCTCATCACCCAGGAACAAAATGAAGGCCTCATGACTCCCATAACTCAGGCTGAAGTCGATCAGGAAATACAGGAGCTACCCACAAGAAAATCTCCAGGCCTAGATGAGTTCACAACGCACTTCTTCCACTCTTGCTGGCCAATGTTAAGGGAAGAAGTATGGAAACTGGTTGAGGAATATCGCAGCTCTGGCAAATTCCTCCCAGCCCTCAATTCCACCTTCCTCACCCTAATACCCAAAGAAGAGAGGGTCAACAATCCGAAGAATTTCAGACCCATAGTGCTTTGCAATGTGATCTACACAATCATCTCCAAAGTCATAGCTCTAAGACTCAAACCAATCCTCCCCTTCATCATCTCAAAGGAGGAATCAGGGTACGTTGAGGGAAGGAAAATCATGGATAGCGTAATTTTGGTCCACAAAGTCATCCACTTGCTTAAAATCACACGTACTCCAGGTATGCTTCTAAAGCTTGATCTCTCTAAATCTTTGATAAACTAAGATGGCAGTACATGAGAGTTGTCTTAACAGCCTTCGGTTTCAACACTAATTGCATAGACTAGATCATGAACCTTATCTCCTCAACCTTCTTCTAAATCCTTGTTAATGGAACCCCCTCCCAACCCTTCTCTCCCTCTTGGGGAATCAGGCAAGGCGACCCTCTCTCCCCGTTCCTTTTCGTCATAATGGTGGAAGGCCTGGGACGCTATATAAAAGCCTCCATTAAAAACGGTTCCCTGCAAGGCCTCCCTCTCCATGGGCTTCAAACCGCGGCCTCACACAGTCAATTTGTAGATGATACAATGCTCATGAACACCCCCACTGCGCAAGAAGAAAACAAGCTCAGTTCCATCCTCAATGATTTTAGCGAAGCCTATGGAACTTCCTTCAATCTGGAAAAATCATAGTTGTTCTTCTTCAACACACCAAAGGCCATCCAACAACATATCTCCCAGCTTTTATCCATTCTCGTCTGCACCTTGCCAACTCCATATCTAGACCTCCCCCTCTCAGACTCGGCAGCCCGTAACCTCTCATGGGACTCCCTCCTGTTATCCATCTCCAATCGTCTCAGCACCTCAACCTTTCGCTCCCTTAACCTCCCAGCCAGAACTACCCTCCTAAAGTCTATTCTCCAAGCCATCCCGACCTACCTCTTTTTAGCTCTAGCCACCCCCCAATCTATCATACAGAAAATCTGGAATCTGCAGAGGAACTTCCTCTGGCATGGACACAACCCAGACAAAAAATGGGCTTTCGTCAGTTGGGACAAAATCTGCAAACCAAAATCTCTAGGGAGTTTGAGCCTACGAGCCCCTAGCAAACTCAACAACACAATGGGAGCTAAAATCTGGTGGAGATGGCTCAAAACCCCCATAGAAATTTGGGCCAAGATCTGGAAACAAAAATATGCTCTTGATACTCAACAAGAACACTAGATCAGGATGCAGGACAAAATACCAGGCTCTAACATCTAGAACGCAGCTTAGAGAAACATGCCACTCATTCAAGAGCACGCTTTCTGGGAAATCCACAATGGTCAAAGCGCTTTGTTCTAGACAGACTCATGGCAAAAAATTCCACCCCTCCAGTCAGAAGAAAATATCCTGCATTATGAAAATCAGATACAAAATCTTGCCACCTCCAAGGTAGTTGACATGTGGCTGCCCTCCCCAAACAACTCTCCCTAGAGAACCTAGAAATCCACCCATCAGGATTTACAAGTAGAAGAGAACTGCACCCTGCAGAACTGGAAGCAAGCAATAACCTCACGAAGAATATGAACACGCAATGATCCTGATATTGTACGATGGGGGAACTCACCTCATGGAAAATTTACTCTCAAAGAAGGGTACACTCTACAGGAAGGTTTTCAATCTTTGTCGAAGGACCCCATCTGGACCACAGTTTGGAAATCCAAATTCTGGCCTAAAATCTCAATGTTCCTCTGGCTCCTTCTCCAAAACAAGATTTTAACCTGGGACAATCTCCAAAAAAGAGGCTTTATTGGCCCCTTGATCTTCCATCTTTGTCATCAGCAAGCAGAAACCATGGAGCACCTCCTAAATAACTGCACCATCAGTGAAGAAATATGGAACCAAGCCACTCAACTCATGAGAAGTGCAAATCGAGATAAAGGAAACATCATAAATACGATAAGAAGATGGGGCTTAGGCCCTACAAAATCCAACTCCTGAACAGAACCTGGAAATTCTTGCCAGGTTTCATAGTTTGACAACTCTGGAAGGAAATAAACAAAATAGTCTTTCACTCCCAGCTCAACGAAAATCTGGGGTCTAATCAAAGGAGTACAACTGGCTCTGGACCACAATCTTACTTGCCTAGTCATAGAAGGAGACTCCAAAGTCATAATTGAGATGGCATCCAAAATCCTCAATGGAAGGAATTCAAAAAGGATCACTCCCAGTTGGCACATGTTGGGTCCCCTCTATAGATTTCAATCACTCCTCAAACCCTCTCTTACTATCATCACCTCTCACATAAGACGCGATGCAAATAAGGTGGCAGACAGACTAGCCAATGCAGGAGTTGATCTCAAGCAGTAGATCACCCTCACAAACTCCAGACGACCCCATAACTCGACAATCTGGACTCATTGCAGAGAACTAGCTCGAAGGGATTACCCACACCCGGATGGGGTGCCACTTGGTGCGAGGAGAAGGATAGTTGGACCAGATCGACTGGGGGAGTTATTATCCCAGGCCATCACCCCCACTACATTAACTTCCCATGGCTCACACCATGCGGATAGTTAAGTTAGTGCACCTGGTTGGGATCTTGGATGAGAGAACTAGCCAGGCTTATGGCACCAAGAATTTGCAGAGGTCCTGTCGGCCTTCAATGGCAATGGGAGGGGTCTTTTAGGACCCTCATGGAGTTAAAGATAGCCCCAGAATGCAGTTCAATTTGTTTTTCACCTGGTGCGCTCCTCCCACAAAGTACCTTGACCCTCACGAATTTCCTGGCATCGTCGTTCTCACCCTATGCGTCCTCCTGGCCTCAATTCGCCTCCAGTGAACTAGGAACCTCCCTCCTTTCCACTGCTTTCAGCATCCCCCCACTGCATCCTTTCACTCCTTCCACCCCCCTATCCCTCTCATCAGGCCCTGAGAGTACGGGAACCCCAAGAGGGGCGCTAGAAAAACTAATTCCCTCTCTTGGGCTACCAGGCTCACTGCCTCCCAACGAGCTCTTATAGCTCACTTCGGCCATCCCCACCGCTCCACCCTGAGCACACAGACAACCTCGCTCAATGCCCCTAGGGCGCGCAAGCTGAAAATGGAGGCTACGTCCTCCACGACGCACTCTCCACCGCCGCCACCTCCACCTCTGCATTATAGCCACAACATCGTGAAAGAAGAGGCGCCACCTCCGCCTTTGCACCTCAGCTTTAACACTATGAAAGAGGAGGAACCACCTCCAGCTTCACATCTCATCCCAAGCACAATGAAAGCAAAAACACCACCCATGGGGGTGCGCCTCCCCACTACTACCAACCTTCTAGCCCCCCCAGTTCTCAAGTCAAGCGAGCCATACTACGGCGACAAGAGTTATCAAGTGGAGGAGGAAATCCCTCCAAGTTGGCAATTGACAGGTGCAGGCAAGGAACCAACCACAACGGGAGGCGATGAGATGGGCAAGGGAGAAGTGACCTCGCACCTTGCCTACCATCTTCTAGAGGAGCATCTTGAGCTCCTCTTTGACATCCAACAACGGCAGGACGACCAAGTGCATGGCCAAGGCATCATCAATCAGGGACTGGACATGTTGCTCGAGGCACTCACGGATGCTCTAGCGCAGGCTCGATGCCCAACATGTAAGCAACGATTCACCCCAGCATGCACCATTCATGGACATCCAGGTTCTCCCATGGAATGAAGCGGCCCACCCCAGGATACAGTGTTTTGTTAATTTCAGTCATAGCGTCGGTGGTCTAATATACCACGACGATAAGCTAGATTTTACTCATTTTGTTTGTATAATTCTCTCAGTAATGGGGGCTTGAATAAGGCTAACCCTAGATTAGGTAGGCGGAACTGGGTTCCTGCAAACACTTGCAATTCTTTGAACAATTTTTGTATAATCTCTTCTAGTCATGACAACATCAAAACTGTTTGGAGCCACATGCTCTGGTTTCCCTTCAATGGCGGAACAGATGTCTGCCAAATGTCATAAAATTGTAGACATATGATATAATACAAGGTCCTTTTATTTACAAAAAAAAAAAAAATATAGCTTTTTAATTTAAGTAAAAAATTATAAAAACAAAGAAAATGCTATAAACCTTTTTTTTTTCCACTTAAATTAAAAGACGCACTAACTCTTTTTACTTTCTCACTTCTTTTTGTGAACGTCAACTTCATGTTTCCTCATGTAACAAGGTGTAGGGGTTGACGAGGCAAGCTATTCCGGGTCGCAGTTCCTCGTAAGCTCCATTCCGAGAAGGCTAACCAGGTGCTAGGATCTTCGGATCCTTCTTGTTCTTTCTGAGGGTCATCTCCTGGATACTCATCTCTAGTTAGGTTTCTGTGCTCGTTCTGTCTCGGTCTGCGAAAACACACTTTCTTTCCTTCCTTTTCGGACTGTCGACCACTGTCTCGCTTTTGTCTTCTAGCACTGACAGGGATTGGTTCCTTGACTGCTCTTGCTCTTCGTCAGCTTTTTAGCCCTCCTTTCGATCTGCACAATTTGGTGCAGTGGGCCGGTGTGGTCCCCCAATGGTTATAATATGGACCCTCCTTCCAGTAATCCTACGCAACCAGCTGACGATCTTATCTGGAATCAGGAGGGACTATTTGATAAAATAGATTCTTTGGTTCTTAGTGCTCCGAAGCTTCCCTCCAATTTTTTTCAAATAGTTCCTCTACCCCCGATGACTCTCCAGTTGTTTTAGGCCATCCTCCTCTATCTGGTGAGCCTCTCCCGAGTTCTCTCCCTACTTTCGACCTCCCTACTTCTGCTACCTCGATACCTCCCCTCTGTCCTATCAGTTCTACCCATCCAGATATTTCTAAAGCTCAGGCAGCCTCCTATCGACCGACCTCTTCTGGATGAAAGGTGTGGAGAGCAAATAAAAGATCCAAACGCTTAGTGCTGGGCGACGGCGTAGGCCTAGAAAATCTCTGCAAGATGTCCCTTTGTTCACTGGTTGGTCATATTTCCTATAAATCTTTGAGCGCCCCCCCCCCCC
>JZKD02S1096791.1:642317-663822 GCA_000966675.3 Picea glauca
GGCGTGGCGCGGAAGATACTCCGATCACTGACTGACATTTAATTCAAATTTTGGGGAGACTTGAAGTTAATGGAAGGTGACAGCTGTGAGGTGTACGGCACGTAAGCATCACCAGGATTGGTCTGGATGAGAACGTAGGCATGCCGGACAAGTCTCAACTGTCACCTCGACCACTCACCATGTCCATTCTCGTGCAGTCAAATTTGGAAAACTCAGGCCGATGTCAGAAGATATATATATATACTCCTGAATTTAATTGAGGGCGTAAATTAAGAGCTGTGCCCTCTGCACAGAGCGTAGCAGGGGCTTCGGCACTCGGCAGGACGGATATAATTTTAAACGTCGTTATACTGCCAACCCCCAAGTCGAGAAGAGGTAACGGCGAAGAGAATTTGTTTAAATATATGGTTTTTCTAAGCACTGCATTGTTATTTGTTATAAGTAGTTGGAAAAAGGATTTTTTTTTTTTTAAATGTTTCAGGGATAACAAATAGAATATCCTTAAAACAAGGTTTATGAATAACTTATGAAAACAAGTTTTAGTGAGTGAAGTGTCATTAGACATATGTTGGGAGGAAGTTGTGATATGTTTATTATTAGACAAAGCTATTGAGGAATGGGGTTTTTAATTTTAATGGAAGTTTAGAAATGATTTAATAAAAGTTTAATTGTTAATTCAAATGAGACATGTGACAAGAATAATGTGTGGTAGGTTAAAGTTTTTATGAAATGATGATTTTTTTCGGGAATATTTGTCCATTCAGTGAAAAATTGTTGGATTAGTAAATTTGAGTGATTATTTATGTATAATTTGAGAGTCTCATAGTTTTTCAGCATGCTGAATCCATTTCTGCATTAAAAAAATAGATTATAAACAACAAAAAATAGTGATTCGTATAAATTTATATTGCCTAATCCCTCAATTCCGATTAAAAAACCATTTCTTAGAATAATTAGTCAACCTCAAATAATATAATAAAACATGTAGAAAAATAATGTATTGATGATATATAAAAAGAATCTCCTAAAAAAATTTCGGGTACAATTTTGTAAGTTGTTAGTACAACACAATTAGATGCTAGAAACCCTATTTCAGATGAGATTAATACACCTTCACCTTTGTGCATGAAAAGGCCGCCATGTCAATAATTTGCCAACAACTTAAATAGGGTTTCCTTGTGTAACATTTAATCGTTAATTTTACAAATTTACCAATGATCGTACAAGTTAAAAAAACGGGTATGAAATACGTAAGTTTGAATGTAACCTTCATTTCAATATTTTTTTTGGAACCATAATTTAATTTGTTGAAGTAAAGGCATAGTTGTGGATTGAGTTCATGGCTTTATTTACAATCACGTTCTAGGCATTCTCAAAAGAAGCTATAAAGCAAAGAGGAAATGGGATTCATTAGTTGTCATCAAAGATTGGATCATAAGAAAGACCCTATTTATATCACTACAAATCATTTCCATTGCAGAGTGTGTTATAATAATTGTTGTAAAGTTAAGTTAGCTTACTATGTAAGTGTAGTCAAAATGTCTTGAATTTGAGGTTGTGTGTGCCTATGGTATTAGCTTTTTTCTAGGAACATTGATTGACATAATGATTTTTTTATTGAAGCTTTTTTATGTTTTTTCTTCTAGAGTTGCACTTGGAATCTACTTCTATCATTTTCCCCATAACAATTGTTAGTAATTTGTATCTTTTGATGTTCTTCAATTATGTTGATTGAGTTAAAAACAACAAAACCATTTTACAAGCTACATTATGTATAGTGGCCAAACACTTTTAAAGGATTATTATTAATAATAAGTATACAATAACTCTTAGATAGGTAACCAACCTTCTCGTATGGACATGCATTGAACTTACACAACGAATTATTTATTTCAGACATATCTATATATGCAATAGGATCAGGGTGAATACCTAAAAATATATATGAAATATATGTTAGCATCGATCGAAAGAATAACCAGATAGATTTAAGGATGGTTAATTTAATGTAGGCTAGTTAATTTAACGTTGCCTCTAATAACAATGGCCTTTATATCAATGGTGTTGCTCCCTTTGGCACTAATGGAGATGTTATTTGGGCCCTATCACCTCATTTTTCAAGAGAAAGGAAAGTGGTAATGAACACTAGTTGAGAAAGGAAAATGGAAATGACCACTAGTGCATCTTCTAGAATTGGAGATGTTTATACATGGAGAATGCAACAATTTATTGTTTTCTTTGTTTGTTTATTTGTGTTTTTGTTTATACATGGAGAATGCAACAATTTATTGTTTTCTTTGTTTGTTTATTTGTGTTTTTGTACATTTTTATGAAAGAAATGCTTTATGTATAGAGGAATTCATTCCCCTCACTTCGACCCATGATGATGATGAGATATAAAGGTAAGCACTTATATGAAATGTGTAACCACTCTCTTGGTGTCTATAAAGTCACTAATGAAGAAAACACATTTTTGACATCATAAAGTTATAGAGCAGTGGTCTTTGGTCACAAAATGGACGAGTTTTTCCTTCGATCCAACAACCTTTATTTGTAAAATATTTACTTATGCTTTGCTTAAAAGACATTTTTGAAATCATAAAGTTATTTGTAGGCAGTTCTTTTTGTTCACAAAATGGACGAGTCTTTCCTTCGATCCAACAACCTTTATTTGTAAAATATTTACCTTTGCTTTTCTTTTAACTTAAGAAATGGCTTATGGCTAGGATTTGTCTCATAAGATTTGATCCTCCACTCACCCTTATACCTTGAAAAGAAGACTATACTTGGGTTTTGTTGGCCTCCACCAGAGCAAGCCCATTCAGATGACCCCTAACTTCCATGAAAAAACATGCCTTTATTTTTTTATATTTAGTAAATTCTTAAAAATAAAAAAGGAAAAGTATTGTACACTCTTACATTAAATGCCACACTATTCAAAAGATGGTTGAGGTACAACACACTTGGAAGAGTTTTGGAGGCTTTGGGCAATATATGTTGTTTCATGTCTTACATTTTAAATCTCATGTATCCTTACCCAAATGGAAAAAATCTTCGTGCTTTTATGTTTTTCATGTCTTATATTTTTAAATCTAGTGTAAGATGTTGGAAATCTTTACATGAATATTTTTGTTTAAGGATTATTATCTTAATTTAAAAGCTTTGGATTGTTTTAAATGAGGTTTTATGCTTTTTTTTGTTTGCTTATTTTTGGGTATTTTTATTAGTCGCGATGCTAGTTGTGTAATAAGACATTCAACATGTGAACCAGAGATAAGCTAGTGTAGAGGAGACACACAATATGACAATCAATGCCATAACAAGACATCAACCACAATCACCAAGTTGTTGTTTATAATAGGTGGAATTAAGAATACACTTTCATTTTTTGAAAGCCTTCTTCCATTTTGGTGTTTTACATTTATAAATACTCCTATTACGTTCAAAACTTTATAATTCGAATGTTTTGGAGAAAAAATGATATGAAGAAGATTGAAGATCAGATTAATAGAATGGAAGGTACAATTTCCTTTGTAGATGGATAGAATAAGATGAATTGTTCGACTAATAATTGAATTAATCTAAAATATATCAAACCCCATACGTCTTCTACATCTAATAAAGTCACTAGATCTCCTATCAAGAATAATACTTTGGAAAAAATATCCGAGTTTTAGGAGCATGGTAGCATGCATAATCTTTGTGAAGTGTATGTAGTAGTGTGCAACTAGAATTGTTAGGTAGAGATAGACAAAGATAAAAATGTGGCTAGATAGTGTCTATATAAACCTAGTCATTTTTGTTCATCAATGTCCTTATATATATAGTGACTGGTGGAATCAACAACTAGTCGGGAATGTACTCGCGTGACACGTGGTCGTGTGATAGGACTGCTACCACTATAAATTTCAGGTGTGTCCATGACGCCCCATACGCGACACACAAGATAAGCCAAGGTTTCAAACCGATGACTTCACATAACATAGTACCTTAATAGTACACCCCATCACCAATTCCCCTACACCCTAAGGATGTTTTACTTGTTTATATTAATTTAAACATTTATATCTATTTCCTATTTTATAATTTATGACACAACAAATACTTCTTTCTTACTTTTCAATGTTTGTAATTATTATTTCATTTCCCATACAATCGTTTTGTTTGAGAATTGTTGTTATCAATGGGCACATGTGGCATACCAATCAACAATTAACAATAAGTTTGGCAATTTAGCTTGTGGTGTGAATAATGGGTAAGTTGTTAAAATTCTATGGAATTCTAATTTAAATAGATGATGTAGGTGTCATATAACATATTAGAGATTTAAGGGATTTAAATTGCATGATGGCATTTCAAGGTAGCTCTTAGGGATTTGAATATTAGTGTAGTTATGAAACAGTTACCTACCTATCTATATATTATTGAGAGTAAAAATGTCCCCATAACAACAATGTGAAACATGCATATAGAAATAAAATTTGAACCAGGAGGAAGACTATGATGTTTAGAAATAAAAAAATTCATCCATCAAAATAATTATATGACTCATAATGCTTTGCATTGGAGAATGCAATAGCTCTTTGTAGCGTTTCACTTTCCATGCACATTGACCACACTTGGTAGTACCCAAGATTCATGGGTATCCGACTCATCTCTTGTATCACATTTGCCCATTTTTCCTGACACCATACCACTCATTCACAAAGAATATATAACAATGTGACAATTGAAACTTTTTTAATTGCACAAATCGATTGATTCATTCTAAGTCTAGGAGGGGGATTTGTGTTGTCTTCATAAATTTTATGTATTTGGGACAAGCTTTGGTATTGTGCATCACTTAATCACTGGTTTGAAGCTTTGTAGATATCAGAAGGTAAAAAGTGAGTGGAAGTTGCATTTTTTCATCCTTCTTATCTAAAAAAATTAGGGGAAACATGAGGTGAAATAGTTCTCAGTTGTAATACCCCTAGGTCGAACCCCAGCTTTAATGTACATATAGGCTGGTGAGCCAGGACACTTAGGGCCAGAGTGCCTTTGTATACATGTTTTTTAGGCCAGAGGGCCTATGTGATTAGGTTGAAGAGCCCAGATGCTAAAAGGCTAGTGAGCCTAACATTGTAAAATGTAATCACACACAATAATATTAATAGAGCAACAAAAACAAAGAGAGGGGGGGGGGACTCCACTAGAAAGGGAAATGGAGCTAAGAGTCTAGGAAAGGGGACTAATCCAAGGAAATATTATTATAATATCTCCTAAAGTCTAAGTTGTGAGATATGTTTTTATCCTAAGTTCCCAAGAGTGAGGAACATATCACCAAGTGGAGCTCATGTAGTTCCTAGTCTAACAAGTGTCAAGTCAAGGGCATGCAAATATATTGTTGAGAACTTAGTGTAATTATCATCTTTCCCATTCATTCTTACCATCATTCTCTCATGCTCACTCGATCATCTACCTTCCATACCTATACTTTGGAATTGTTTTGAAGAGTAACATAAATAATTGAGATGACAGCATTCATATTGTTAACAAGGAACAAGTTATAGGCGGTTGGGACAACTGAAACAATGAAGGAGGTCGTGACCAAGGGCTATGAAACCTTGGTTTCATGTAAAACTAAGTGCATGCAAGCATAAGAAAGGGGGAACATATAGGGTATCTCCATGAATACAAGTAGGGTAATCCCCTACTTGTAAAAGATACAATAATAGGTATGATCCACTCTAAGAAGTTCTACACTTCCCCTAACTTGGTGGTGTTTATTATTTATCAAGAGATTGTATTGGCAAGGCTATGTACCGATTATTGTTTACTTTAATAGAAACTTTATTGTTATTTCCTTTTTTTCTTTTTTATTTGATGGAATACCTCTAAGTTTTTTATCTTCTTGGTAGTGCACAACACAAATTAAGGAAAGAAACACTACTATAATACATGGCTATAATTTGATCATTAGCATTACCTCCCAGTGCATTTTTCTATGAAAAAATTGAATGGGTGACATAAAACATGATGCAATGGGTGCCATTGTGATCTGTGTCAAATGTGCATTGTTTTTTCATTACTTAATTTGATGCATGATTTTCAAGGAGTTGTATTCAAAGCGATGAGTATAGTGATAAAAAACTTTATTTTGCTTCAAATTAGTGTCTTCCGATGTTGATTTTTTTGTTTAAAAACACCCATAATGATGAGTAATGATGTAAAATTTTATTTAGTGACAAATTAATGTCTTCCAACATTTTGTTTTTGTAAAAAGTTACCCATAGCATCATCATTGCGTTAATTTTACATCTTAGGCGTGTTGATTATGTCAAATTAGCATCTAGTCATGTTGATAGGAGCATTGATATTTCATATGTGCATCATTATGACAGGGAAAATTTTAAGGATGGAAATTTATCTTAAAGTGTAGAAACCTTGGCGGATCTTAATAGTCCTTAATATGCAAACTGTAAAATGTTAGGCGGTACTTTTGTAAAAATATTCATTTTTTAAGGATTTTATATAGTTTCTATAATTTTTTTTAAGGTTAAATAATTTTATACTATAGAATTTGGGCGAATCAGTTTAAAAAAAAAGGAAATTGGTGAATCATTTTTTGCAAAAAAAATGGAAAATTAGCCCATGTGAGAAATTTAGCCCCTAAAATTTCCCCTACATTACAATGTCATATTTGCATTGATATTTAGAAAATTTTAACCATTTTGTGTCATATTAGTGCCATATTAGAGTCTCCAATGCGTCGTTACTATTCATTTTGCATATGAGATTATATGGAAGCATGTGTGAGATTTTTATTTTCTCTACAAACATTTCAGACTATAGAGATGAATCCATAATTAAGAGAAAGGCATCTCAAGGGGACAAAGAGAGAAAGACAACCCATAAATACAAATGATGCCCTAATATTAAGCCGAGGTTGGTTGGCCGATTAATTAGAATTTACATCACTGAGATTTATGGTTAATTTATTGATCCAGATTATATAGGGAACAAAATGAAATACACACAAGAATATAGAAGAGAGAACACTACTAAATATGACCAAATTTGCCATGCTTTTTCATTGCTATTGCGACACCTATTCGTTGAACTTGCCACGAAAGCAGGCCTTATTTTTCATGGATCTTTTTTCGTCGCTATATCGACGACCAAGAACTCATCGTGGAAATATCCACGTAATATGGCTGCCACATGTCATTCGTTTGATAAGCATTTGTTGCAACAATGTTTTTTTTTACAAACATTCGTCTATATAGCGACAAAAAATGTTATATTTGCCATGATTTTTTGTCGCTATATAGACGAATGTTCATGGAAAAACACAAATAAAGTTTATGTTGCCACAAAAATGCTATATTTTCCACGATTTATCGTCGCTATATAGACAAATGTTTGTGGTAAAACACAAATGAATTTTTTTTGTTGGCACGAGAATGCTATATTTGCCATGATGTTTTGTCGCTATATAGACGAATGTTCATGGAAAAGCACAAATGCAAAGTTTATGTTGCCACGAGAATGTTATATTTGCTACGATGTTTTGTCGCTATATAGACAGATGTTCGTGGAAAAACACAAATATTTTTTTTTTGTTTCCACATGAATGTTATATTTGCCACGATCTTCTGTCGCTATATAGACAGATGTTCGTGGAAAAACACAAATGAAAAGTTTTTTTTTGGCACCAGAATGCTATATTTTCCATGATCTTTTGTCGCTATATAGAAGGATGTTCATGGAAAAACACAAACAAATTTTTTATGTTGCCACGATAATGCTATATTTGCCATGATTTTTCGGTGCTATGTAGACGAATGTTCATGGAAAAACAAAATGAAAAGTTTATGTTGCCATGAAAATGATATATTTTCCATGATTTATCGTCGCTATATAGACGGATGGTCGTGGTAAAGAACAAATGAAGTTTTTTTTTGCCACGATAATGTTATATTTTTCATGACTTTTGGTCACTATATAGACGGTTGTTCATGGAAAAACACAAATGAAAATTTTGTGTTGCCACGAGAATGCTATATTTTCCACTATTGTTCATCGCTATATAGATGAGGACTATAGGTTTAAAAAAAAAATTGCATACCATAATGAAATCCACTGGAATCCCTCCTCCCCTCTACATGGCAATGCCCCCCTCCCGACTTTGTTAAAATGAATTTTGATGGAGCTTCGGAAGGTAATCCGAGTCCAACAGGGTTTGGAGTAGTTCTTCGAAATTGCACAGGGAAAATCACTCACATCCTAGTAGGGCATTTAGGCCATGACACTAATAATTCATACGAGATATGGGGCCTCATAAGGGGAATCCAACTGAACACTAACTTAAATATAAATCATTTAATCATATAAGGGGACTCTCAAGTGATTATCTTGTTGGCTACAAAAATCATCAACTCAAATATAAAGTTGTTTCACCTGAAGAAAACCCCAATAGGATATGCATGAGTGAATTGTAGTTCTTAGGAAAAGATCAAGCAATTGATTATTGATCATCTCTAAAAAATGTTGAATAAGATAAACATGAAAACATTACTTGATCAAGCATCATCATGAAGGTGTAAATAAAGACACTAAACATTGACAAGAAAAAACATGGGGTTAGTTTATGCCTCAAAAAATGGTTACACAATGTACAAATCCATGAATCTTTGTAATGTACTATTAAGGCTCCATAACATAGGATATGGAAATAATATATTCTATAGTGAGTAAAGGTGACATTGTTTTTAATTCATTGGTCCTTGTAAATATCTTTGGTGTGAGAGAATCCCCTTTTAGTCTAATCATCAAATTACAATAACTCACTAGTTGAACTAAAGGGAGAAACTACTGAAATTCATAACTTTAAGTATGATATAATGATTAAATCTAGAGTCATAGTCTCATGTATTGTTTAGATATAGGGTTAAATATTTCTACATAGACGTATTTTCATATCCATGTCGTGTTGAAAACTACCTATGAGCACCCATAGCCCTGATGGAATCACCCCAACACCATAGGAACTACTCCATTGCTAATGAGCATCCATAGTCCTAGTGGATATATTTACATGTCCCCGTGATTAGTTGAATTTTCATTCCTAATCATTTACCAATAAATATTTCTTTATCATATTGTTGGCACCAGTCCGAAGTGGAAAGGAGGATGATCGTGGGAAAGAAAGCGTGCAGAAACGGATGTAACAACTAAAAGGTAACACAACATGCGTGCATGCAAGAAAGCGTGCACAAGGAAAACGACATCTGGAGGAAGAACAACACACGTGCATGGGAGGAAGACCTAACGTCGGTAGGGTTAGGGTTTTGGTAATACATTGTAAAATGGCTAAAGAGCCCGATATATATAAATAGAGATACACAGGTATCATAGGAGGTTGATTTGCTTTTGTATTAGTTCAACTTTTGTAATGCTCTAACATAGCTATGTACGAGTTGATGCGTTATGCAATATGGTTATGGAACAATTTTGTAAGTTGTTGAGCTAAGAACAGAGGAGAGGAGGAAGATCTGAGGATTAGATCACAACCTGTGGAGCTTGGTGCGATCTAGTTCGCCTCATATAGATCTTACTCATCAGAGGGAATTGTAAGCACACGACGCTGGAGATGCAGAACTACCATAATAAAAGATCCATGAGCCAAATCTTTGTGGACGAAGCCCAGGAGGGGGTGAACCATGGTAATATCTGTGTAATGTGATGAATGCATGTATATCTTTATTTGCTTTTGGCAGTTAATTGTTATGCTTAATGAATGAGTTAATGCATTGTTATGGAATATGATTTTGTTGTTCGGGGAACTAAACCATGAAGGATAGATGCAACCCCATGAGTACTAGTAGATTGCAGTCATGATTCGTAGTAGATGGCTCGTATTAACAATCCCCTATCCCATACTCAATTCTAGGATGTAAACACCTGAGTCTTACAACCACCCATTTAAATCTATCTCGAGTGAGACTGCGCAGTGAACTCTGTCCATTGTGTTGCCTTCTGGTTTACCAGGAGGGCTGATAGTTTTAGAGGCTTTGTTGGAAACCCGAAAGATATGAACCCTGGGTCACTAACTCAGACAGTAAAAGGAAGCAGTTAAAATCCAACAAATAGTTCTGTTGCCAGAATAGAAGGAACAAGAGAGGACTGAGTAGATGAGATATATTGAACGAGAAAAGAACGAGCAAAACAAGAAGACCAATGAGCCATTAGAAGGGAATGTTGAGACCTTGGAACCCCACGAAAGTAGAAATCTAAGGTTGGTTAAGAACCAAAGAGCTAGAGTTTTCCCAGAAAGACAATAGAAACCCTAGACTCACCCATCACAAATATCTGGATAAATATGTATTTACTGATTTACATGAAGTCTTTTTCTGTGATTTTCTGCATCTACTACAGGAGTGGATACTAAGGTTGAAGAATAACCACGTGACAAACTAGATCCGACAGATAGATTGGACCCAGGTATAGATTGAGAAGTTACAGCAGGTGAACAACAAATTCACCCACACAGTAAACTTTTGTCTTGACAGTATTGTGGCAGGTTTCGTCACTGAATTTGCAGTTGACACAGCGAAGTCATACAGCGCAGCAGAGAGAGAATTTCTACATGGACCTCGAGGAAGGTACATTCGATCCTTGTATTCTATTAAGATACTACTATATAACAAAGGCGTAATGGCAATGGAACTAGACAGCTAAAATTCCTTGTGTGCATGGGGGAAGGGGGGAAACACTGACAGAGAGAGGATAAATGGAAGGAGGTGAGGAGAAAGGAAAAAATGAGGAGGAACCCTTGGAACCGATCATGATGGATGACGACCATCTCAAGTGAATCTTGACATCATCAGGAATGACGTGTAGCAGAGTACCCTACCAATATAAGGTGAATACCAAGAAGAGAGTCATATTTGTGAGGGAAGGCTTGGCAAGCGATGAGGAAGAGATAGAGGATCTCCAGGTTGTGGAGCATATTGAGGAAATCCTGCGTGCAATGTATGAGAGGAAGACGAGAGGCCTAAGAACAGGAGGAGAAGGCAACCATCATGTCCATATTAATGTCAGTGTGGAACCCACAAACCCATGTGCGACAAATACACCAAAGAGAACAACACCGTTTAGAAAACCAAAGTTTGGAGGAAGTCCAACAACAAGAAGTACATATACACTAGGAGCAACAACTGGAGGAGCCAGTTCTGGCAGCACTAGTCAAGTATCTACACCGCACAAAGGAGGAAGTAGTTTAGTATTCAGAATGGCAGGACACGATCCCACTATCAGATTACCATAATTTCGAGGAGAAGAAGCAGAACACCTGAAGAAGCATTTGTTCATTTGTGCAAAGATCTAGGAGGCAAAACAGGTCACTGATAAAGATACCAAACTCACGCAGCTAGCAATTACGCTAAGAGATCGCACACTAGACTGGTACATGAGTGTAGACACAAACAGTGCCCCTGGGATGACAAGGACACTGATAGACATTAAGAAGCTATTGATTAGTGAGTTCCAAAAGCCGATCTCAGAGGATCAATACATGAACGAGATGATCGAGATAAGACAGAAACCAGGAGAGTCTGTATGGGAAATCAACCAGAGATTCAAGTAACTAAAGGGAAAACTAAAATACCTTATGACCGAGATGTAGCATTGACACCTGTTTTTCAACTTACTACTCCCACACTTAAAATATCCCTTACAACAACAAAAATTTCAGACGCAGGCAGAGGCCCTGCAGGAAGCCTTGCAATTGGAAGAGAACCAGTACCAACAGACGGACCTAGATATTGAGGAATTAAAGAAGGATTTGAAGAATCTAACATTTCAACTGAACCAGAATAAGAATAAGGACAAACGAGAAGCCGTTTGGTGCACCACATGTAGGACGAAAGGACACCACAAGAACAAATTCCCAACATTCGTATAGTACATGGCAATAGGTATGCCAAATCCGCTACCACATGGAGGATTATGGTGCGAAATATGAAAAAATTCAAGTCAAGACTCTTATCACTGCACGATGATGCAGAAATACCAGACAGTTCCAAATAATTCATATTGCACCTTTTGTAAGTCAATAGGCCATGACGATAAAGATTGTAGAACTATGGAGATGATGTGGGAAAGAACATTAGATGCATACAGGGTACAGGCTGAAATGATGACTGGGCAAGCAACGCCACAGTTCAACCAAGCCCCAGCTCCATACAATACTGCCCAGCAACAGTATAATATTGCACAACAACCATACAATAATGTGCAGCCATAGTAAAACCCGACACAACCCCAGTACAATATCGCACAGTATAATCAGGTACCACAGTATAATACGTCGAGAGGTGACCGAGCAGGCTACCGAGGAGTAGGACGAGATAGAGGAGGTTTCAGACATGCTAGAGGACCCATCACATGTCACAATTGTCAGCAACCAAGACATTATGCACGAGAATGTCAACTTCTACCAACAACTTGTATGTATTGTCGCGCATCGGACCACGATACAGAGGAATTCCCGACACTACTAGTAAATATTTAGGAAAAGAGGAACCGGAACAATCAGAATGTCCAGTGGATTTTAGGCGAAGCTAGGGATGACAGACAAAACATCAATATAGTCACTCGTGGAGGAACAAAAACAGGAAATGACGCAGTTCGATAGGAACCAACAAAAAACCAATGGGTAAAGAAGAACACTGAACCAAGAAAGCAGTTTGACGCACCAAAAGAAAAGGAGACTTTTAAGGAAGCTAGACAAGAATTTCAGAAGGAGGACACAACGTCGACTTCAACTACACAACCACTCAAGGAAGCCCCAGGATATGAGATGTTTCCATCATTGGATCATACCAACAGAATGAAGCCCAAGGGACAAGTAAGTACAATCAAGGGATTTTTGCAATCATGTGTGAAAGTATTAAGTGATCCTTCATCTGTGAAAATATTGTAAAACATACTAGAGAAATGTAGCAACGAGACAGAAGAAAAACTAGAACCAAAAAATGTCAATCACCAACACACTAGAAGAAGAACAAGTAGGGAATTTAGACTAAATGCTAACATTGGAGATTCAACATGGGAGACATTATACTAGACCTAGGATCTGAAGTGAATGTGCTACCCAAGAAGACTTGGAAATGCATGGGAGAGACAACACTGGGATACTCAAATGTCCAATTAAAACTAGCAAACCAGCATAGAGTCCTACCAATAGGTAGACTGAAAGGAGTGATAATAGATCTTGTTGGAATGCACACTAAAGAAGATTTTGAAGTCATTGAAATAGTGTATGGCACAACACCTTACCCGACACTGCTTGTTCTAGATTGGGCATTTGACAACCAAACCATAATTAATTTGAAAACCGGGAAAATGACATTTGAATCCAGAGAATATAGGGTCATAGCACCACTATATCCATCGGAAGGGGAGAGGTTCATAGAACCCACTTGCCTTGACTTAGAGGAAATCGACCAATTGTATAGAACAACTGCGCGCGATGAGGATTACGTAAACCCAACTGTAGACGAGGTACTCAGTTGGCGGAGAATTACTTCATGCGCAACAGACTCAGACACTGGGTTAGAAAACTGGCAGAAGAGACTACACGAAGTATCCATGCGAAGATGTGCAAGAATAGGCCGCGTAGGAAGATGGGTAGGCACAGAAATCAGAGAACCACCCAGTTTCCACAGACTAAATGATTTGGAAACATTCTTGACACAATACGAAGACAAAGTATTAGAAAACTAGCGAATGTTAGCACTTGACTTAGCACTCAAGTCCACACCCACAAGATGGTGGAGCGCGCATAAAGAGACCATTACAGTCTGGTATCAATGTAAACGACTATTGTACATATGGTTCAGTGTAGAACAAGAATACAACAAACAACAAAAATACCAAGTACAAGAGGCACCAACGAAACACTTGGCGAAGTACAAAATGTTGTGGAAAATGACACCACCAGAGGAATGGCCTCATCACTTCATACATACTTTAGAGGGCATACCAACGAACTGGTACACAGACCAGAAATTGCGCAAAGGAACTACAACGTGGAGGAAATTGCAACAAAACTTCACAATCACTTTCTCATTTGAGCATGAGAATCCCAACATAGACGCAACTCTCAAACGAATCAGAGGAGTAATAATCATTGAAGAACTGGAAACAAAATTTATCATAGAAGAGCAACAATAGAATAAACAGATAGTCAAGGAACTACTATCATGTTATCATGTACAGGAGGAAGCACCAGATGAAGATGACCCAAGCGATATTCAGATTGAAGAAGTAGAAGGCGAAAGAGATGTGGAAGGACCACCCACAGAATCATAAGTCATTGCCCCTCCAATCAAGGTAAAGAAAGTTAACATCGGGACATATGAACAACCCAAAATGGCCAGCATTGGAGACTACTGGGATGAGAAAACAGTAGAAAGCATAACATAATTGTTGCGCGAATATAGCGACCTTTTTCCCACAACATTTACAGAGATGAAAGGTATAGCAGGAGAACTGGGAGAGATGAAGATACCACTCAGACCTGAAGCGAGACCTATAAGACAACAAACCTATAGACTGAACTCCATATATAAACAAAAAGTTAAAGACGAGATCGACCGGATGCTCGAAGCTGGCATCATCGAACCAGTTGAGGAGTCAAAATGGATAAGCCCAATGGTAGTACAAGAGAAGAAACAAGGAAGAGGGATTAGGATATGCGTCGACTTGAGGAAGTTGAACGATGCATGCCTACATGACCCATTCCCTACATCGTTCACGGATGAAGTGTTAGAGAATGTAGGGGGACATGAAGCTTACTCATTCACTGATGGATTCTCAGGCTACCATCAGATTAAGATAACATAGGAGGACAGGAACAAGACCATGTTTGCGATAGAATGGGGATCTTATCAGTACACAGTCATGCCGTTTGGACTAAAGAATGCACCCGCAATATTCTCCAGAGTAGTCATCGTAGCATTTAAGGAATTCATCCATCAGTTCCTCGAAGTATACCTGGATGACTGAACAATTTACAATCTAGTGAAAAACCATGTGGAAGTGCTACGAATATTTCTAGAAAGATGTAGACAATGCCAGATATCACTGAACATCAAGAAATGCATATTTGGAACACCGTTTGGGATACTATTGGGCCATATAGTATGAAAACAAGGCTTGTTAGTGGATCCATCCAAGATCGCCATCATTGTTAACTTACCAGCACCAAAAACAGTCCAACAGCTAAGAGAAACCTTAGGGAACAAAGGCTACTATAGGAAGTTCATCAAAGGATATGTGCAGATCACAGCCCCAATGGAAAAACTGTTAAGGAAGGATACAAAATATCAATGGAACGATGAGTGTCAACACGGTCTGGATACCCTGAAGGAAAGGATGGTTTCCGCACTGATATTAGTATTTCCAGACTGGTAAAAGACATTCCATGAGCATGTATATGCATCAGTGATAGAACTGGGAGCTATCTTAACACAACCAAGAGCAGGAGACTTGGATCATCCAATAGCGTTCGCAAGCAGAAAGCTATCCGACTCGGAACAGAACTAAAACACGACAGAAAGAGAAGGCCTAGCTATGGTCTATGCATTACAAAAGGTCAAACATTACCTATTGGGAAAACACTTTAAGATGTTTACAGATCACTCAGCCCTGAAATACCTAGTCAACAAGCCAGTGTTGGGGGGGAGAATCTGTCAATGGTTACTACTATTTCAAGAATTTGATTTTGAAGTAATAATTAAACTAGGGAAACTGAATGCAGGACCTAACCACCTGTCTAGAGTCACAAATGGAGAAGAACCTACAAATTTAGAAGACACCTTTTAAGATGCAAAATTATTCTCAGTATAGATTGTTGATGACTACTTTGTAGAGATCATCCAGTACTTAAGCACATGTACTGTGCCACAAGAATATACCACCGTGCAAAAGAAGAACTTGGTAGTCCATGCAGTTGACTATCAACTGATCGCATGACACCTATACAAAATGGGCACATACAGTATTTTGTGAAGGTACGTATTAGAGCATGAATGACCAAGATTTTTAGCAGAAGCCCATGAGGCTGGAATCACGGGAGGGAATTATACAGGAACAGCTATCACACAGAAGGTACTACGTGTAGGACTATGGTGGCCAACAATTCATAGGGACTCGAAAGAGTACTGTCAGGGATGTGACGTCTGTCAAAGGGTAGACAAACCCAACAAAAGGTACGAGATGCCACTACGACCACAAGTAACATTATAGGCATTTGAGAAATGGGAAATCAATTTTGTGGAACCAATTAACCCACCAACCAAAAGAATAGGGGCAAGATACATTATCACCGCAACAGAATACCTAACAAGATGGGCATAAGTTGCACCAATAAAAGATTGTAGCACAGATATAGTTGCACACTTCTTGTTCGAACAAGTCATCACTAGATTTGGGTGCCCAAGAGTTTTGATGAGCGACCAAGGAACACACTTCATAAACAACACCATCCATGCACTGACTAAATAGTTTGAAGTTCATCACAAGAAGAGCACACCGTATCACCCACAGGAAAATGGCACAATAGAAGCCTTCAAAAAAATTCTGGAGAACGCACTAAAAAAGATCTGTAATGTCAATAGAGACGACTGGGACCTCAAAATACCAGCAGTATTATGGGCATACAGGACCACCTGCAAAAAGTTGACAGGGCACACACCATTCAAGCTATTCTATGGCCAAGAAGCAGTAGTGCCATTAGAATGTTTAGTACCCAGCTTACGCATAGAAACTATCACACAGATGACAGACCGAGGCACACTACATGTGTTATCGATCTGTAAATTCCCATAGGTTGTCGCTAGGTAGAAGAAATTTACTATAGGTAACATTATCCAACCACTTCGAAACTGGGATCTAGCCCTTCCAGTTTCAGAGAGGGATCTCTTTGTAAAATTTAACTTTGTTTTAGATTTTAGATGTTAGGATAGTTAAATAAAATAGGACCGAGTTGTTTGTTTTTATAAAAAGGCCGAAAAAGGTTTCATGCCTCCATTGGGCTATGGGGTCTGTTTTATAAAATTAGAGACCAAATAATAGATTTTAAAAGGTATTCTCACAGGGCAGGATAATGCAACTGTTGGATTCTTTAGCATAAAAATGATGGAAAGAAGAAACAATGAGATAATCAATTATAACCAAGAAGCATTTAAGAATTTCTTAATTATAACATCAGAAGAAAAACACTTAGATCATTAAAAGTCAGAATCAGAGTATACGAAGATAAATTTTGCAACTTTCGTTACTTTCAAATGATCATATTTAGAAAAACAAAATGAGTACTGAGAGAGATAAACATTCAACAAAGAGGAGAAAACTTCACCAACAACCAACACGTAGGAATCCTGTGAAACATCCCTTTTTATTACTGGTAGTTCTCTTGAGAAAGTTACAATGCTTACAACTTGCTAGGGCGTAAAAATCAACCCTCAATACTTCCAAGTTCGAAGTATTTATAATCAAAATTACAAACGACCTTGTCATTTATGATTAGGACATGGCAGATTCTAGATCTAACTAACTATATAACAAGATACAAAAATGTAGGAACTGATGATGATCTGTCGGATCCTTCATGCTAATTTTGGGGAAGACCATTGGTGAGTCATTCACGTGATTTTGACCGCTCTACATGCTGAGTTGGACTGTACACCTCATCCCTCATTCGATCAAAGTGCACAGATCCTCCCATATTTGCTGACTGGGAATGGTGACTTTGAGTAGTCTTCGGTAGATTTCATCCATTTCTGTATATTTAGCAAACATTAGCTTGGTGATGAAAATATATTTGATCTCGTGCTGGATGTTGAGGTCCAGCTGCAAAGTATCTAGAAATGCTTTGCCTGTTATGATGCCCTGTATTCCTGAAAACTTGGAACTGTCCTTGGCCACCGTGGAAATATTCTGCTTGTAGTCAGAGAGGGTCATCGGTTTGTCATTCAGTACCAGTAAACTAGGAAGACCTTTCTTTTGCAAGGCATCGATCTTGCTGAAGAACCTTTGAACTCCGACGTCCATGTTCTGGAATTTCTCCTCCAACTGCAATATAAATCCTCTTTTAGTCAGAAACCTCTTGACTTCGAGGATGGTTTCCGTTGTATCTTCAATCTTCAGGTCTTCCAGCTCTTCCCTAGTTTTCGAATTCAGAAATCTAATGATTTCATTTTCTTCTGTGGATATTTCCCCTAGCTCTCCCTTTATCTTGTCAATGGCCTGCCTGCTCCTCAACACTAGTTCCTGTTGTTCAATCATAATTTGAACCATGGGCCAAATTTGATTTATGGACTTGGATATGTCCATCAAAATGTTCTCCTTGGCTTTAGCTAGTGTTTTTCCCGCCACTGTTTGCTTTTGCAACTGTTGTATTTCCTACTTGAGATTTTCTGATGTTTTCCTCTCAATGTTGCAATTTGTCTGGTAGGAAAACTTAAGATCTTGGAGATTCTCAACCTCCTTTTTAAGTCTATTGATCTCTGTTCCTTGTAGGGTCATCTCCTCCATTGATTTTTCTAGCTCTACAAATTTTTCCAGAGCTGTCAGTGGGGTGGCTGATGGAAGTTCTGCTGTAGTGGTTGTTGATATAGTTGTTGTGCTAACTCCTGTGAGAGGAACTGGACTCAGTGGGATGACTTCCATAGGTGTTGCTTGTTCCTTGTCTTTTACTAACCGTTCCATCTCTGCTTCCATATCTTTTATTTGTGCATTTTGTTCCATGATAATCTTTAGCAATTCATCCTTCTTCCCTTATGTCTCAGTTATCTCTTTGGCTTGTGAGTCTTCGGTAGCTGGCAATTTCAGTTGTTTCCTCAGAGATGCTATGTCAACATTATTTTTCTTGAGAAACTTCTCAGCTGCTTTCACATTTGAGTGGTCATACCCAATTTCGAGCACCAATTCTTGTAAGGACTTAATCCTATTATCCTTTGCAAATGATGATATTTTCTCCAACTTTAATTGGGTTTGAACATTGTTCAGAGAAACCTCTAATTTGGCAGCAGAAGTGGAAGCATTGGCTAATGTTGAGAAAATCATTTCTTCAGTCTGTCTATGTAGATCCATTTGATCAGCTGGATGTACATCTCTGATGTTAAACTCCAATGTAGCCCTCTTGTAATCAATGATTTCTTTTGGATGGAGCACTTGTGCCTGCAAAAATGCCATGTGCATTCCCCCCTTCTCTGTATCAAAAGATGATAACAATCTGTGTTGTTCTGTGGACGTTTGCTTCCAGAACTAAGCATAGGTGTTGCTGGTCAACATTTGTTTTTTCTTCTTAATCAAATAATATTTTTTAAAAATGCTCAGTTTTACAGATCCCGGTGGAGGTTGGGTGATCACAGTGGTATCGATCTGCTTCTTTGAGGAAGAAGCAAACATCATCTAATGACTTCTTGAGAAAGGTGATGAGTTATCCCCTTCAGCTACAGTGGTAGAGTGGGTCTCTTCCTCTCCAGTCCTGTCAGTAGTGTGAGTAGATTTAGGCCTTTTCTTGTACACCTGGAAATCCTCTGCTGATACTTCAGTGATTGAAGGAGAGATATCCTTCCTGGGTATTTTTTCCTTTGGTACTTATGGAGTGGTTGTTTGTGAAATCATGGTTAGATGATACTGTTGTTTAGTGTCTTCCTGAGTGTTCACCTCCCACTCTGTCTGGTTCACAAATTTATCAAATTCCATTTTGAGCATATGAGCATACGGAGAACTTTTGTTCTTCGCTCCCGTCTCTGCAATGATCCCACATGGATCATAGCGCCAAGTGAAACTAGTACTAAATTTCATTTCCTTTAGTAATTTGTCTGCCTCTTCCCTAGCAGCTTGACTGTTGCAGATAAAGGATCCTATCTACCCTTTGATTCTCAGTTGTTTCTTCTTCTTCAGAGATACAAAATGTATATCATCTGAATTGATCATTTTTCTAATATACTTCAAGGAAAATATCCTAACAGGAAAGTACTTGGGTAGTTTGTATGGAGCTAACTCACACCCATATACTTTGATTTATGTGTGATTTTGATATAGGTACCAATCCCCAGACTTGGCGAGGTCCGAGAGGTGTAAGATTCTCTGGATCTCTTCATTTATCCTTGGCTCTGGTCTAGATTATCAATAAACTGTTTGAAATTAAACTCCATGGAGTTTCTTCTGAGCAGTGAGGTCCAAGAGGTTACAGCCTGTAGTTTTTCGTCCTGGTCCATTTTATGCATTGGGAAAGAGATCCTATCTACTTGAAAGAAGGTGAACATGTAAGCCAGTATTGAAGAATACCAGAACATGCCCTCTGTGGTGAATTTTAAAAGCTGTTCATGGATGTTCTCTGCTAGAAAAGTGTTGTAGTCGAACTGGATGGTGGATTTTTCTTCAGCAAAGAAAATGGATAGGAAACCCAAGATAGGTTCATCCACCCATTCGTCTAAGAAATAGCTGAGCATACAACATAGCGATGAAATAATTTGGTTGCCTTTTTCTAAAAACAGAGAGGAATGGGAAGGGGGATATTTCTTGGGGAATTGTGCATCCCGTGGGAGGAAAATCTCAAAAATATGGGCTCTTTGGGGGAAACACAGGTTCTTGTACATTTCTGTTAGAACTTCAATGGTGAGGGGAGAGTGGGATTCGACTCTAGATATCTACATCATTTGATCAATGGCCTCGGGTGTGATAAAGAAAAGAGTTTCTCCAGATGATGAAACTATGGGTTTTTGATCGGGGAGGTAATGAGTTTGGCATTTGAGGGTGAACTTGGGAAAATGTTGGATTTGGGGGAAGAGATACAAAGGGAGATTGGACTCCCAGAGCCCAATCTTGTTGCTTTGATCCATGAATGTGTATTTAAACCATGAATGCAACTCGACAAGATCGAAATCGCACCTGGTCTATGAGATTAGGTTGTCTTTATCGGCCAGTGGGATCCGATCAAGGTCAATAGGAGGTGGGAGGAATGGATTTTCCTCCACTTATGATCTTTTAGATTTAGGTGCCATCGATCCAATAGGTACCTTCAAAATAAAACAAAAGCGTTAGTAGTCAGTGGCTATGGCTGGGTTGGTGACTGAAAAGGTGAGGAGAATGATTTTATGGTGTGTGGAAAGTGTGAGCAGTGCGCAAATGCCGGAAACAGGGCTAATTTTGAGTGAACGTGTATTCATTGGATGCGGGGGACAGGTCAACAAACTAGCAGATATCTTAGCCTGTAATAAATGGCCAATGAATCATTTGAGGTGTGAGGTGGAAAGTGAAGGATGAGTGATGGGTGTACCGGGATGATGTGGAGAGCGGTAATTGGAGGATAGGCGAAAAGGATATGACATGTGACAGGTGAATGGGGAAATACGCTGGCAGAGTAATGAGATGGGACTTAAAAGAGGAGATAGTCGGATGTGATGTCATGAGGCAGTGGCGGTATAGGAATTCCGGTATGGCG
>JZKD02S1096791.1:664152-720344 GCA_000966675.3 Picea glauca
GCAAATCAAGAATGTGCAATGAAACTTAGGATAGCGTTCTCTTTGTGGGTTTTTGCTGCTTCCTTTTGATTTTTGTCACCATGGGGTTAGGAAACACAACTCAACACCAACATCATGAATTTTATTTGAACATCAAGCATGTCTATTGAAGGAAAAACTGGCTAGCCTATGTCCTAACCTACCTACCTACACATTTAGCCCAGATTAGACTGTTGGGATAAGAAATTAGTCTACCCTGGGGATATTTGATCAAGATTAAATAGTTTGATCAGATTTATTCACTAGCTAACCTAACTACCTTGTTAAGATTAAACAGTTTAGCCGGGATTATTCACTAAACCTATCAACATAAATTCAAAAGGACTTGGCCATGTTTAAATTGTATGGATCAAGTCATTATTATTGCATGGGGCTTTTATCCATTTCTTTTGTGCCCTCTTTTATTCTTTTCTTTTCTTTTTCCTTCTTTTCTTTTCTTTTCTTTTTTCTTTCTTTTCATTTCTTTTCTTTCTTTTTGAAAATAATTTGCAGGAATGAAATATTATTTGCAAGACAACATACATCAATAGTGAAAAAAATTTCCAGTCACCAGATGATCCTATAAATTATAGGGTTATAACAATGTCTCCACCTGGGGATGGTACTCTCCTTGTGAAGTGCCAAGAACCCGCTTTTTGATGTCTATAAAGGTTTCCTCCATTACTTTATTGCTGCTATCTGTTTTTGTTTTTAGTTTGGGAACTTGGTGGCATTGGTCAGTGGCTTAGGGCCTTCTCTGCGAGATTCAACCACCCAATCAATATCACCTACACAAAACCTAAATGAAAAGGGAAATGGTATGTACAATGGATATGGATTCATGAGATCTCTATTGGGGTGGCAAATAATGCTTCAACATCCTTCCATTAACCAGTCCACCTGGCAGGTCTGTTCCATCAATGTGTTTTAGCAAAAATGAATTATTTCCTCTGAATGAATGAATGGTGTAAGGGCCTTTCCATAAGCTATCGAATTTTCCATTCTTACCCTTGTCCTCATTTCTAGAATCCCATTTCAGAATCTTTTTTATGTTCTCCTAGATAACCTGATTTTTGTTGTATACCTCTTCTCTGGACTGCATTAAATGAATCATTTGATTGATCCTCATTTGGACTTCATTTGGCTCTTCTTGCGCTTCGTGCAATAATTTCATGACAAGGAATCCTAAGGAAAGGGGAAAAACTTATTCAGTACCATACACCAATTGGTATGGAGACATACCAATTGATCTTTTGGTGCTTATTCTGTTAGCCCAGAGTGAGAAAACCAACTTATTATGCCATGACTTCTTGTTTTCTTGCAGGGTCTTCCTAATGATATTCACCAGAGTCTTGTTGGAGGACTCATCTAGCCCATTTCCTTGAGAATAATAAGTTGTTGAGTGTCCCAAAGTAATGTGGTATTGGCTACAAAAATCTATGAGTCTTTTGGATCTGAAGGTCGCTGCATTATCAACTACAATTTTTCTAGGGCATAAAAAACGAGACAAGATATTAGTTTCTAAAAATTTAATGATAACATAGTTAGTGGCTTGCCTCCATGGCACAACCTCGATCCACTTGGTAAAGTAGTATGTGGTCGTGAGGATCCACTTGTGTTGGCCTAAGGAGGGTGGATATATCTCTTCGATAAAGTCTAAACCCCATTGTTGGAAAGGGTCTTCAACTGACATGGGTTTCATTGGGAGGGTCACCAACTTCCTTTTACCTTCGAAAACCTAACAATTATGGCAAGAAGTAACTTTCTGGTGAACATCAACAAACAATGTAGGCCAGTAGAAACTAGGTTTGAGAATCTTGTTAGCTGTGGTCTTCTAACTCAGATTCCCACCACAATCTCCTGCATGGAAATCCTGCAGAACTTTGTCAGCTTCGTCCTTTAACAAGCAATTAAGCAAGATGCCACCATGATATATCCAATAAAGATTACCTTCTAGAATACAAAATTTCAATGCTTTTAGTTTAATAAATCTGGCTTTGGTCTTAGTCAAACCAGGAGGAGCTTGTAAGTTATGAAGTACAAAAATGAGGTCTGCATACCATGGAGAGTTTAAGAATACCTCCTTTACATTTGGAATCGCGTACTCTTCCTGCTCGTCAATTGCAGCCAAAACATTAATGTCCAGAGCATGAAAATTAGATTCATCCATTAGTTTGGCCAAACCCTGTCCTTTGATCAGTTTAGTAGGTTTTATTTCAATGTCATATTCCAGAATAACCACAATCCATTTTCCTCCTCTACCATCTGGATTATCTTGAGTCAGGATATCTTTTACCACTGCGTTTGGAATGTAGAAAATTGTGTGAGAATGAAGAATATAGACTCTGAAATCCTTTATGGTCTTTACCAGGGAAAAAGCTTGTTTCTCCATTATGTTGTAATTCAATGCAGCGTCTCTCAAAGATTTGCTAAAAACTGCTATGGGTTGTTCGTACCCTTTACTGTTTTTCTGCAACAACACTGCTGCGATGGTGTGTTCAGATGAAAAAGAGAAAAGAGAAAAGTCTTTGGTGTAATCAGGACTGATCAAGACTGGGGCTTGGGTGAGTGCATGTTTCACCTACTCGAATGAATGTTTGGACTCAGTGTTCCATTTGATTTTTGTGTCCTTTTTCAACATATTAGTGATGTTCCTAAGAAGTTCGACCAAGTTGGGTATGAACCTTCTAAGGAAATTTATTTTTCCAATGAATGATTGTAGCTCTTTGATGTTCCTAGGGTGTTCCACCTTCTGGACGGCTACTATCCTGCTGGGATCTATTTTAATTCCATCTTTAGATATTATGTGTCCCAACAACTTTCCTTCCTCTAAACCGAAAAGATACTTCTTTGGGTTTAATGAAATCCCAAATTTTATGCACTTCTCAAACACATGTCTGAGATGCTTCAAGTGTTCTTCATCAGATTGGGAGTATACAGTCACATCATCCAGATATACAACTATAAATATTCCAAGTTCATCCACAAAATCAATATCCATTGCCCTTTGAAAAGTGACCCCAGTGTTCATCAAGCCAAAGGGCATCTTCACATACATGAAGGTTCCCCAGGGTGTGATAAAGGTTGTCTTCTCGTGATCTTCTGGGTGGACGAGGACTTGGATGTAGCCTGAGAAACCGTCTAGTAAGGAGATCCTACTGGCCCCAACTACCTTTTGTAAAATGTGGTCCATTTTGGGCAAAGGGTAATTGTCTTTGAGGGAGACTTTGTTTAGATTTCTGAAATCTATGCAAAGTTTGATCTCGCCAGTTTTCTTCCTGGTAGGAACTAGGTTAGAAACCCATTTGGAAAATCTCAAGGGGACTATAATTTTTGCATCATACATCTTTTTGATTTATTTCTCTATCAGGGGAAGCAACTTGGGATTGATTCTCCTAAGTTTTTACCTGAAAGGTTTGTGTTCTTCTTTTATGGGAATCTGATGTTGTATGATACTTGTGTCATAAGATTTTAAGTCCTCATAACCCCAAGAAAACACATCTACGTATTCCTTAAAAAGTTCAATGTATTTGTGCTTTTGCTGAGGAGGCAGAGATTTAGAAAGTTTTATCATATTAGGCTTTTCTCTTGTTCCTATGTTGCACTCTTCGACCTCTTTACCACTAGCTTCAATTTTCAGTTTTTTGGCTACATCGTTAAAATCGAACAAGTCTTCCAGCGGAACTAAACCTCTAGGTAACACAATATTTTTCAACTATAGAATATCAGAATCTATCTCATTTTCATTCAATTCATCTGCGTCTACTTTATTTTCATTCAACTCTTCAGAATCTACGTTATTTACACTACCAGTTTCATAAGTAGATTTATTTACATCATCATCATCATTTTCTAAATCTATATTTGTACATTCGAACTCATTCTTACACTGTAGGAAGTCTTCAATTTGATCGTCATTCCCGAATACCTGCCAGTACCTAATGTTGTCTGGAACGGTTCATCTTCTCTTCACTTCCACCGTGTACTTGCGAGAGGGACGAAAAGGTATTTTGCAAGTAGTTGCTGACGTGGCCAACCCGTCTGCTAATATGTTTTGTCCCCTGGGCATTACCTGCAAATTGATTTTAGTAAAACATTGAAGAGCATCCAAAGAAACATTTCTATAAGCTCTAAGTCTAGGATGTTTAGTTTCATACTCACCTTTGATTTGCTTAATAATGAGTTCAGAATCACCCCTTACCATAATTTGTTTGGCACCAACTTTCTTCAGTAGTTTCAGGTCGAGCATCAAAGCTTCATACTCAGCTATGTTGTTAGTGCATTGGAAATTCAGTTTGTAAGAATGTCTCTCTGAATACCTTGATATGTGATTATGTAACCAAAATCCAGCTCCAACTCTCTCTTTACTCACTGCACCATCGAAATCCATGCTCCAAAAATTTGCTGGCAGTTCCTCACTTTCCACAGTTTCAACATTTCTTGCCTCAGTGATTGCTTTATCTTCTTTCGAATCATGCGTACCATCTTCCAATTGAGCGATTTGTTCTTCCAAATCACCATCATTGTAAAGAATGAAACAATACAGATCAGAGTGTGAAGAGTATAGTGGGTAATTGTGTGGCTTTTCCTGACTGATGACCATATACTTCATCAAGGTTTGTCTGTATAGTATCCTCCGTTGTCCAAATACTAGGATGGGGGCATAAGACATATCTAGCTGCAGGGTTCCTTTCATCTTATCTCCCGATGATCTTGACAGTAACATACCGTATTTTGGGGGAATATTTGCAACTACTATATCCATTACCATACTCTTTGCTAGGATTTGAGCTAGGGTGATACATAAATCCTTAATTAGCCCTATGCATTTGACCTTGCTAGAGTCAAAATAATTCAAATCCTTGTAGGGTCTGGTGACCTCGAGGCCCAACTTTTCCATCATGGCTTTGGGCATCAGGTTGGGAGAGGCACTTGAATCCAACATAGTGTTGTGTAATATCAAGTCGTGGATATTTAGGCTGATGTAAAAAGGGGCCATGACACCGTTATCAGTTTGACCATCAACTTTAGGACCAAACAAGAGCTCTGGTTGGTCATCAACGAGATTTACCGTGTCCGAGTGATTTGCAGATCTGACATTTAGGGCCTTTGTACCTATCTCTGGTTTGATGCTCAAATATTTAATCACTTGAGACCTGTAAGCATTCTTTCTCATCACCTCGGAGAGGGGAATGGGAATATTCATTTTAGCCAGTTCCCCTTCAAGGATGAAAGTAGTGGAAGTTTTTCTTAAGCTCTACACTTCTGGTTTATCCATCGAGGTTCTATGGGCATGAGCACTTGGTTGACTAGTTGATGAAACTTCAGTATGATTTGATCTTTGTAAAATTTCGGGAGTTATTTTTGTAGGGGATTCAACATTATTCCACTCAGGGACTTTCTTGGGAGAGGATTATGAGGTTTTCTTGGTTTCGACTATTCTCTTTGTTTCAATACCTTCTTTGTTTCAACATCCTTCTTTGGAGGGTTGTCATTTGACCTCTTGCTCCTTAGGTTATACTACCCGTGGACCTCCATTATAGCATTCTCAAAGGCCTGATATTCAGTTTCATCTGCTTCCTCATTGACCTCTGTTTGTGAAATGAGAAATATCTCGTGCTCTTCCTGGGTAAGAAAAATGGATTGATCATCATGAATTCCCATGAGGTTTATATGAGTGTCATCAAACTCCTCGATTAACTCCTCCCCATCATCAACATAATTCTCCTGGAGGGGTGGTATGATCTGCTGATTAGGCCCCCTCTATTCTCTTTGATCTCTAGGATCTCTCTGCTGTATCTGGGGTGGATTTCTTCTGAAGTTTGGGTTTTGAATTTGAGGAGCATCTTGGTTCTCCCTAGGTGGGTTTCTGTTAGTTATAGTGAGTCTCTCCATAATTTTCTCCATAGATCTGGCTAGAGAATATAGTTTGGCATCTGATGAGGAAGTAGAAGGCTCTTCCTTGATGGTGACCCTCCTTTCTGTTCTCTGCCTAGCCCTTCCGGCCAAAATATTTGCTTCCACACTAATGAAGATTTTCTACATGTCTTCCAGAGTTGCAACATTTCTTTCCCTTAGCTGATATGACAAGTCTGCGTCAAATCCATCGGGGAATTTTATTAATGCCAAACCTTGTGGTGGTTTGATATCAACTGGAATTGCATTGTATAGATTGTTGAAACGAGTGCAGTAATCCTGCACTGTCTCTCCTTGGTTCCATCTAATGTTCTCATATTCTGACAAGATCTGGAGAGGGTTTTTCTTTACCTCTCACCTGTTAAGGAAAGTTCAATGAAAAACAACAATGTTAGTTATGAAAGAAACACGTAAGGTTTTAAACCACTTTTTAACTTCTCCAGTCAGTCTTTGTGCAAATAGCCTCATCTGCACATCATCTTCATCTACTTCCTGCAAACCAAAATAATCGTTCATTTTGTCAACATGTTGTTGTGCATTCAGAGGACCAGTACTATCAAAATGAGGGAGTCTAGTTTGATAATATTGAGGCATGGCATGTAAAGGAGAAACCAACACCAATGGAGCATATCTTGCTGCAATGATTGGTGGAGGAGGTTGAATAACAACCTGTGTGATTGGAGGGGAGGTGACAGAAGATGTGGAAGATGAAGGGATGGGAGGAGATGAATGAACTGGTTTAGGTTTAACAAAAGCTGCAACAATAGTCAAGGGAGAAAGTTTGATTGACTGCTGAAAGTGAGCTTTGTATAAGGCTTGATAAAGATTCGCAACTAGATCTTCTAGCTTGTCAAATTCCTGGAGGAATTGTTGATCAACGTCAGCTCTGGGAGAAAGTATTTCAGGGGTCCTGGGTTTAAGGATGGTTTGATCTAAAACTGTTTCACTTACAAAGCTGTCAGATTTTGTTCTAAAAAGGCTTTGTTCAAAAGATATGTCAAACTTGAGGTCCTGAAGGGAAACCAACTTCTCTAGGAGAGAAGGGGACCTATGAAGTAGACTATGACTCCCAGAACCCTCTGCAACGTTTTTCTTTTTGAGTATTTTTTCGGGATTGTCTATTTCTATTGCAGGTTCTGGGTTTGGATGAGATCTAGTGAAAAATCTTTTAGGAGCCATAATTTTTAATTTTAATTTTAATTTTTAGACACTTTTAACTAATATATACAAACTTTAACAACCTCTGAACATTATCTCTATATAAGTTTAGATTTTATAATTCGTTCAAAAATAAAGTTTTCTTTGTCTAGGGAAAATATATCGTAGGATATATAAAGTTTGTTTAGTTCCCCAGTATGGTCGCCACTATGTTATCTCTCTGTAAATTCCCAAAGGTTGTCGCTAGGTAGAAGAAATTTACTAGAGGTAACTTTATCCAACCACTTTGAAACTGGGATCTAGCCCTTCCAGTTTCAGAGAGGGATCTCTCTGTAAAATTTAACTTTGTTTTAGATTTTAGATGTTAGGCTAGTTAAATAAAATAGGACCGAGTTGTTTGTTTTTATAAAATGGCTGAAAAAGGTTTCACGCCTCCATTAGGCTATGGGGTCTTTTTTATAAAATTAGAGACCAACTAATAGATTTTAAAAGGTATTCTCACAAGGCAGGATAATGCAACTGTTGGATTCTTTAACATAAAAATGATGGAAAGCAGAAAATATGAGATAATCAATTATAACCAAGAAGAATTTAATAATCTCTTAATTATAACATCAGAAGAAAAACACTTAGATCATTAAAAGTCAGAAACAAAGTATACGAAGATAAATTCTGCAACTTTCGCTACTTTCAAATGATCAGATTTGGAAAAACAGAATGAGTACTAAGAGAGATAAACATTCAACAAAGAGGAGAAAACTTCACCAACAACCAACACACATGAATCCTGTGAAACATCCCTTTTATTACTGGTAGTTCTCTTGATAAAGTTACAATGCTTACAACTTTCTAGGGTGTAAAATTCAACCCTCAATACTTCCAATTTCGAAGTATTTATAATCAAAATTACAAATGACCATGTCATTTATGATCAGGACATGGCAGATTCTAGATCTAACTAACTAGATAACAAGATACAAAAATGTAGAAACTGATGATGATCTGTCAGATCCTTCATGTTAATTTTGGGGAAGGCTGTTGGTGAGTCATTCACGTGACTTTGACTGCTCTGCATGCTGAGTTGGACTGTACACCTCATCCCTCATTCGATTAAAGTGCACAGATCCTCCCATCTTTGCTGACTAGGAATGGTGACTTTGAGCAGTCTTCGGTAGATTTCATCCATTTCTGTATATTTAGCAAACATCGGCTTGGTGTTGAAAATATATTTGATCTCATGCTAGATGTTGAGGTCCAGCTGCAAAGTCTCTAGAAATGATTTTCCTATTATGCTACCCTATATTCCTGAAAACTTGGAACTGTCCTTGGCCACCGTGGCAATCTTTTGCTTGTATTCAAAGAGGGTCATCAATCTTTTATTCAGTACCATTAAACTAGGAAGACCTTTCTTTTGCAAGGCATCAATCTTGCTAAAGAGCCTCTGAACTTCGATGTCCATGTTCTGGACTTTCTCCTCCAGCTGCAACATCAATCCTCTTTTAGTCAGAACCCTCTTGACTTCGAGGATGGTTTCCGTCCTATTTTCAATCTTCAGGTCTTCCAGCTCTTCCCTAGTCTTCGAATTCAGAAATCTAATTATTTCATTTTCTTCTTTGGGCATTTCCCATAACTCTCCCTTTATCTTGTCAATGGCCCACCTTCTCCTCAACACTAGTTCCTGTTGTTCAAACATAATTTGAACCATGGGCCAAATTTCATTTATGGACTTGGAGATGTCCATCCAAATGTTCTCCTTGGCTTCAACTAGTGTTTTTCCCACCACTGTTTGCTTTTGCAGTTGTTGTATTTCCTGCTTGAGCTTTTCTGATGTTTGCCAATCAATTTTGTAGTTTGTCTAGTAGGAATACTTAAGCTCTTGGAAATTATCAACCTCCTTTTTAAGTCTATTGATCTCTGTTCCTTGTAGGTTCATCTCCTCCATTGATTTTGCTAGCTCTACAGATTTTTCCAGAGCTATCAGTGGGGTGGATGATGGAAGTTCTACTGTAGTGGTTGTTGATACAGTTGTTGTGCTAACTCTTGTGAGAGGAACTGCACTCAGTGGGATGAATTCCATAGGTGTTTCTTGTTCCTTCTCCTTTACTAATCGTTCCATCTCTTCTTCCATCTCTTTTATTTTTGCATTTTGTTCCATGATAAGCTTTAGCAATTCCTCCTTCTCTCCTTCTGTCTCAACTATCTCTTTGGCCTATGAGTCTTCTGTAGCTGGCAATTTCAGTTACTTCCTTAGAGATTCTATGTCAACATTCTTTTTCTTGAGAAACTCCTCAGCTACTTTCACATTTGAGGGCTCATACCCAATTTTGAGCACCAATTCTTCTAAGGACTTAATCCTATTATCCTTTGCAAAGGATGATATTTTCTCCAACTTTAATTGGGTTTGAACATTGTTCAGAGAAACCTGTAATTTGGAAACAAAAGTGGAAGCATTGGCTAATGTTGAGAAAATCAGTTCTCCATTATGCCTGTGTAGATCCATCTGATTAGTTGGATGTCCATCTCTGGTGTTAAACTCCAATGTAGCCCTCTTGTAATCAGTGATTTCTTTTGTATGTCGCACTTGTGCCTGCAAAAATTCCATGTGCATTCTCCCCTTCTCTGTATCAAAAAGCTGATAACAATATGTGATGTGCTATGGACGTTTTCTTCCAGAACTGAGCATAGGTGTTGTTGGTCAGCATCTGGTTTTTCTTCTTAATCAAATCATATTTTTCAAAAATGCTCAGTTTTACAGATCCCGGTGGAGGTTGGGTGATCATAGTGGTATCGATCTGCTTCTTTGAGGAAGAAGTAGACATCATCTGATGACTGCTTGAGAAAGTTGATGAATGCTCCCCTTCAGCTACAGTGGTATAGTGGGTCTCTTCCTCTCTAGTCATGTCAGTAGTGTGAGTAGCTTTAGGCCTTTTCTTGTACACCTAGAAATCCTCTATTGATACTTCAGTGATTGAAGGAGAGACATCCTTCCTGGGTCTTTTCTCCTTTGGTACTTTTGGAGTGGCTGTTTGTGAAATCATGGTTAGATGAAACTATTGTTCAATGTATTCCAGAGTGTTCACCTCCCACTCTGTTTGGTTCACAAATTTCTCAATTTCCGGTTTGAGTGTATGAGCATATGGGGAACTTTTGTTCTTCGCTCTCATCTCTGCAATGATCCCACATGGATCATAGCGCCAAGTGAAACTGGTACTAAATTTCATTTCGTTTAATAATTTGTCTGCCTCTTCCCCAATAGCTCGACTGTTGCAGATAAAGGGTCCTATCTACCCTTTGATTGTCAGTTGTTGCTTCTTCTTCAGAGATACAAAAAGTATATCATCTGAATTGATCATTTGTCTAATATACTCTAGGGAAAATATCCTAATAGGAAAGTACTTGGGCAGTTTGTATGGAGCTAACTCACACCCATATACTTTGATTTTTGTGTGATTTTGATACAGGTACCATTAGATCAACCGTAGATTTATGGGCACTCTTTACTCTCTGGGCGTGAATAAAAAATGTGCAGCAAAACTTAGGATAACGTTCTCTTTGTGGGTTTTTGCTGCTTCTTTTTGCTTTTTGTCACTATGGGGTTAGGAAACACAACTCAACATCAACATCATGAATTTTCTTTGAACATCAAGCATGTTTATTGAAGTAAAAACTAGCTAGCCTATGTCCTAACCTACCTACCTACACATTTAGCTCAGATTAGACTGTTGGGCTAAGAAATTAGTCTACCCTGGGGTTATTTGATCAAGATTAAACAGTTTGATCAAATTTATTCACTAGCTAACCTAACTACCTCATTAAGATTAAATAGTTTACCCAGGCTTATTCACTAAAACTATCAACATAAATTCAAAAGGACTTGACCATGTTTAAACTGTATGGATCAAGTCATTATTATTGCATGGGGCTTTAATCCATTTCTTTTGTGCCCTCTTTTATTCTTTTCTTTTCTTTTTTCTTTCTTTTCATTTCTTTTCTTTCTTTTTGAAAATAATTTGTAGGAATGAAATATTATTTGCAAGACAACATACATCAATAGTGAAATTTTTTTCCAGTCACTAGATGATCCTATAAATTATAGGGTTATAACAACAAGAAATACTGAATTAGTTATTTTCGATGGAGGAAGACCGAATCTTGGCAGGATTCCATCAACAAGTTCAGAAAGAAAGATACAAAGCTTGGCACGATCGACACATCAAGAAGAAAATGTTTAAGGAAGGATATGTAGTACTTCTCTACAAAAACAAGTCGTTTCAGCACCCGGGGAAGCTCTGAATGCATTGGTTAGGACCTTACAAGGTAAAATCTGTCACAGATGGAGAAGGTTTACATTTAAGAGATTTAGAAGGCATAGACCTTAGAGGAATTATCAACGGGAGCCGACTGAAGCTGTACAAGGACAGTCGACCCCCCACCGTGTAAAAAAAAAAAAAAAAAAAAAGTAAAACCAAAAAGAGAACAAAAAGGAAACAAGACTAAAAAGCACACAGCATGCGGGAGAGAGAAAGGCCACATGACGTTTGAAATAAAAATTCAGAAAAGGCATGAACAATGGTTACATACAGAGGAAAAACAAGCGGGAAACGGAAAGTCGACAAAAGAAGTATGACAAGACAACACTAAGTGGAATTAAAGGACGACAAGGACCAATGGGACATCACATTAAACACACCAACAGGAGACGGCAAAGAAAACATAATGGCAAGTATGAAACCATCGTAGATGCATTGAACCCATAGTTATGATGCATTAAACACATAATGGAGGAAGCATCCTCGACAAGCTTTATGACTAGCCCATACAACACACGAGCACGGGAGAGACTGGTCTATTCGCGAAAGGAAAATAGAGCGAGAACAATAGAAGCCAAAATGACCAGAGCGAGACCATAGAACTCCCAGAAACTATTCAAACTTAGCAAACGTTCGACAGTCACCACTATGGCACCACCGAAGCCCACGAAAGAAAGTCAGACATCCAGACCAACCAGAGTACAAACTATGTCATGAGGACCTCTGGAAGAGAACGAACAACAACAACCGGAGATTGTTGACATCAACGAAATCCCATCCCCCGAGAGGATAATGGTGAACTCTACACTGATACTGGAAGAAATTCAATAGCCACAAGAAGAGGCCATGAAAGTGGATATGCCAGCAGTGGCACAGACGCTTCAGAACGAGGAAGTGGAAACCCAACAGGAAGTGCAGCCAAAAAGCACCAAAGCAGCCCTGGAGGTTAACAGAAGGACACAAAATATGGAAGCACCAACGCAACCAACCGAGTCGCAAACGATCATCTCAGGTCAAACAACAGAGGAGATAATTGCCAATGCCTTGGCTTGGCTAGAATGAATGATGGGTGAACAACCGAAATTTTCTGGAACTTCGAACCAACCATCGCAGCAGGAAGACAAAATTCAGATACCGATCTCACCTCGTAAGAAACCTACAGCAGAAATTATTCTACCACACATACCAGCTGGAGTACAGGTAGAACTGGAGCTACTGGATCATGTTGGGAAGCTCAAGTATTCCGACCATGTCATATCAGATGAAACCAAGTTCCCATAACTTCCACAAAGGGTCTTCATGTAGACCATAACCGTAAACCAACTTGGATAAATGATTAGCCATCCACACCAGTGGGCCGCTGGGCTAGACATAACATCAATATTAGGTTTGTTGAAGCTACCACATTTTGGCAGAGGCCAGTACACGACAACATGCATCAAACAACTGTTAGGAGTCACACATGGAGGGGACATATGGTTGGACAAGCCCATGCCCATAACTGTTGAGCTTATCACACAAATCATAGGGTTACCAACCCGGGGTATGGATCTCACGTTGATTCTCGACGAAAAATCCAAGGAGAAAGTGTTGGAAGAATAAATGAAGAAGAAATATGGCACCGCCAGAGGGATGAGGGGCATCATAATCAAACAAATTAGCAACACAACTACACAACTGGGTGCAAAGATCTTAGCTTGCAAATTGCTCAGAAAATGTCGCAAAGAGGAAGTACCAGCATGAGTCATTGTAGTTGTAGCTCAGTGTGTAGAAGGCTCCTCTATGAGTTGGGCACCATATCTATTGAACTTATTTCAAGATGACTACAAGGATGCGTAGGAACTAGGCATAGAGTTTCATTACTCGTGGCTGATTACCCTAATAGCCTTCATGGGATGGTGATAACTAGGGTATGTGATCTTTTGCACCAGACCACAACGAGCGGGAGGGAGATACCTCTTACTGAGATCTGGGCCACAGGTCATGCATAAGAGGGAGAACAAAGTCATATTTGAAGCATACCTATGAGATATACAGGAAGCTATTAGCCGGTCATGGTGAATAACACCAGAGGCTATCGCGCGATATGCAGACATCACCAATTTTCGGGCTACCAGATAGACAATGTGGATACAACCAAGGCAGGACCCAGATAAACAGTGGATACAAATGCACTACTGCATCATAGAGGTTGATATTGACATGGTCATCAACAAATGGCTTGATTAATGGAGGATCCCAACCATTACCTGGAAGTACCAGAAACAACAACAGAAGGAGCGACATAACAGGTGGAAACACAACCTCTGGAAATCTAAGTGCCCAAGAAACCACAAACAGGCCAAGGTAAGCCGACTCAGGTAGATGAAGGGTCCAAGCAGTCAAGGGCCCAGAAGGGGAGGAAAGAGACTACACAACCAACCAACGAAAAACTACAACAAGCTAAGGGAGCACAAGAGACTAGCTACATAGGAAGGAGGCATGTACAAGAAATCAAAGGTGCAACAAGCATCTCCAGCCTATACGATCACGGAGGACAATGGGGAAATGATCACTAGAATAGTCCAAGATTTCTTAGCAGAAGATTTCGATCATGCAATGCATCACAGGGATAAACTGCAAAAAGAGATGGAAGAAATGGGACAGTTCCTCAAAAAATTCAGGGAAGCACAGATAGCAAGCATCAATAGAGGCACAGATCCACCAACAATACAAGCCAAAGAAAGAGTGGAGGTAGAAGAACGAGATCCAGTCCACTCCATGCCACATGTAAATGCAACGATTTACATCAAACCTAGCATGCTGCGCATGGATGAAATCATGGGGCAGACACCCCTGAAGGATTTGGACCACATCCAACTGGTCTTGACATGGATTCCATTAAGGGAACTACACAAATTGCAGGTTAGTGTCGACCACAAGGTACAGTCTCATGCACATAAAAACTTATTCGAGCTACAACAAGCAACAAAGAAGCGCGAGGCACTGGAAAAAGTCTGTGAGCAGGCCAAGATCTAAACTCAGGAGGAAAAACAATGCAGGAATGAGCTAGAACAAAGAGTGGGAGGAGTTTTTGAGAAAATCCCAAGCACTGCGCAAGGGAATGAACTCCTGGTAGCAGGAAAGATTGATCATATTGCGCAGGCAATTGATCGATATCAGAAGGAGATTGAGAATATCTGTGAACAACTTACACAAAACACTCCATCGACAGTGAAGGAGTGAAGGAAGCAGGAAGAAACATTGCATCTGTAGGAGATGGAACAACAGGTTAGCACAACAACTGAATTTCTCGATAAAGCAGTGCAACTTTGGACAAGGTTGGAGGAGGATCCACATGTCCAACTCTAGGACAAGGAAGAGGAAAGGATCAATGCAACCATCCAAGAACTCAAACATAGGCAACATACCATACCAATCCTAGAACGATTCAAAGGGATGCAAGCAATAAAGAAGATGCTGGCAGAACTTATCACTGCACAAACACAGAAATAGGAGCATCATGATCAAATAGAGCCACTACAGGAACGGGTAGTAGAAATACTCGCATTGGTAGAAGGATCTAAAACACAGATAGCACGGACCTAGACCGAATGTGCAGGATTGTTGGGCGGTGAAGTAGTAGTTCAGGTAGTAGACACCATCAAGGAAACGACTGCCCAGGCACTGAAAAAAGAAGCAGAGCTTAAGGAAAAGTTCCAGACGATCACCAAGGAGATCGAAGAAGCTCAGAGGGATTTGGTGACTCAGGATGAGTCACATGTCAGTGGTGGGGGCTTGTTGGCACCAAGACGAAGTGGAAAGGAGGATTATCGTGGGAAATAAAGTGTACAGAAACATAAGTAACAACTGGAAGGTAACACAACACGCACGCATGCAAGAAAGTGTGCACAAGGAAAGCGACAGTTGGAGGAAGAACATCATGCGTGCATGGGAGGAAGACCTAACGTCGGTAGGGTTAGGGTTTTGGTAATACATTGTAAAATGGATGAAGAGCCCGATATACATAAATAGATATACATAGGTATCATAGGAGGTTGATTCGCTTTTGTATTCGTTAAGATTTTTTAATGCTCTAGCATAGCTATGTACGAGTTGATGCATTATGTAATATGGTTATGGAACAATTTTGTAAGCTGTTGAGATAAGAACAGAGGAGAGGAGGAAGATATGAGGATTAGATCATAGGCTGTGGAACCTGGTGCGATCAAGTTCACCTCATATAGATTTTACCCATCAGAGTGAATTGTAAGCGTGGGACTCTGGAGATGCAGAACTACCATAATAAAAGTGTCAAGAGCCAAATCTTTATGGACGAAGCCTAGGAGGGGGTGAACCATGGTAATATCTGTGTAATGTGATGAATGTTTGTATATCTTTATTTTCTTTCGACAGTTAATTGTTATGCTTAATGAATGAGTTAATGAATTGTTATGGAATATGATTTTGATGTTCAAGGAACTAAACCATGAAGGATAGATGCAACCTTGTGAGTACTAGTAAATTGCAGTCATGATTTGTAGTAGATGGCTCATATTAACAATCCCCTATCCCATACTCAATCCTAGGCTGTAAACACCTGAGTCTTACAACCACCCATTTAAAGCTATCTCGGGTGAGACTGTGCAATGCACTATGTACACTGTGTTTCCTTTTGGTTTACCAGGAAGGCCGATAGTTTTAGAGGCTTTGTTGGAAACCCGAAGGATATGAACCCTGGGTCACTAACTCAGACAATAAAAGGAGCAGTTAAAAGCCAACACATACACTTGATGGGGGAAAAAATGACCCTTTACAAGTAGGTGGGTATGACATTTGTTTTTAGTGATAATTTTATCGATTCACCATGCCCGAGTGATAATAATATCCCCTTAAGTTATTTAGCCCTAAATGTTTTACTTGTCACCTTTCATTATGGTTCATTGATTTTATCATGAGTGGATGTAACCCTTTATCCAAATAACTCATTAACTAGAATCTTGATTTTAAAAGTCATCAAGTATTTATTCACTTGGAATGTTCCAAGTCCACCACTACTCTAATAATCTTGGAAATCCTTATAATTCATAGTTTTTCCCCCTCTTTTTTTTTTATCATGCGATACATTTTGATGCTGATCCACAAGAGTTAAACTAGCTCTTCCAAGCTATATTTTTCAATTGGATTGGATAAGGGGTAGTCCAACCTAGACCAGAAAGGCCTCCTTTACAACCCCAACATGTCCCTGGTATCCCTGTCCCCCCTCATGTTTCATTGCAACCTGAAGTTCCTAAGAATGACAGATGGAAGGAGATTGTTCACCCAACAGTCTCCCAACATCGTGACTGGCCAAATTTGTCTCTACATGGTCCTCCTCCACATGTTAACCCAAATGTCTATATTTCCCATGCAAGAAAAAGACTCAAAACCGAAGCCCACCACATGCATGAGAAAGGAAAAGTTGTTGTTGCCCCCTCCTCTCCCTTAAGTGATTCAACCAAATCTATTTCATTTTGCATGCACTTGAGAGATGGTTGTTCTCATGTCATCAGTGAGATCAAGCCTCAAGGCTCCACACAACCTAAGGCTAATTCAAGAAAGTCAAAAGGAGATAGAATAAACAAAGGGAAAATTACCTCCCAAAGTGGAAAATATGGTTTTTGAGTATATTTTATTATTGTTTTGTTGAGAATAGTTGATTGCTGAAGTTTTTGGACAACATATTGTTTTTGGATATTTTGGATATTATATGTTTAGATATGATTTAAAATATCATTGATATTTAATTTTCAAATTATGAGAATGATTATGGGAGCCACAAGGAAGGATGTGTTTGATTGATTGACTAGTTATGTTTATTTTTGTTAAGAAACTAAAGGGAGTCACAAGGGGTCTCACCTACTAGTTATTATTTATTAAAAGACCCTTATTATTATTATAATATTAATCCTCCCCCTAAGTAAAAGTTAGTTGAGTTTTAGCTAACTTAACTAAAATAAGTATCTGAACTACTTCAACTAATTTGGGATGCATAAAATCAAAATGAGAAGGAAGAACAAAGGAGAATAGAAGGAGAAACAATATTAAGGTTTTCTCTTGAGTTTTATTGAGATAGTTTAGTTTTCATTCATTCTTCAATTCATTAATATCCTAATTCTCTTTTATGAAAGTAGGGTCCTATTGTAGACAACAATATTAAAAGTTGAATTACATCATTCAAACACTTGTTTTCATAGGTGTTGATCTATGTTTGATAGTTTGTGTAGACTTGCTTGTTTATGAATTAAATTTCATGATTGATAAAGGATATTGTGCAGATTCGAGTGGGAGACAATCTGTGGCAAGCTGATCCAACTTTTAAAGTTCAGTTTTTTACTTCATGTCAGAGTCCTTTTGTATGGTTTTCATCGGGGATATCTAAGTTTGACTTTGCTCCAAACTCCCTCAGGGATTTTTGTAAAGAAAACGATTCTTTTGATTTCTTGGAATGAAATAAGCGATTGTTGTTCTGTCTCATCTATGTTAATATGTGTCTTGGTATTTTTTATTTTATCTCCACATTTACTTTTACATATGTTATATTCAGAAAATTATATAAAAATGTTGAATTTTACAAAAAAAAAATATTTTAAAAAATCAGCCTAAGCCTTTGTGACTAATACTTGTGGATTAGGAAACAATTTTTAAGGCTATAAAGATAGGGTGATATTCACGTCTATCTTTCCTTAGCCAAGCAAGATCTGAAAATGCTTGAGTAAGATTATTTCATATATTTTCCTCAACATTTATTTGGCGACCATACTGGGGAGATCTTCCATATCTCTCTGGCTATTTTTTTTATGCTTGATTATCATTGAATATACTTACATTTTTTATATTGATCCTTTGAATGTTTCTTTTCTTCATGACTATACCTATTGCAAGGCAACCCAATATTGAGCCCGGTCTTCAAGATCAGACTAACATTGATTTAAACTTGTTTAATACCATCTTAGATACCACTAATACTTAGGTTGAGCTTAATCGCTCATGGGAAGCAATTGAACAAGACATAAGTATCCAAGAACATTGGGAAGCTAGGCAAAGACAACCTAGGAATCAACCATAACTTTATTTTTTCTACAGTTTTGATCTTCTTTTCATGTCCTTAGACTCTTGTATCTCTAGGAGAAGAAACGGTTTATCACCAGAAATTAATCCTATTGTTGAAATAGGAAGAAGTAACATTGTTTTTCAACCTAACAAAGTTCTCTAAGGAGAACTTTCTCTAATTCATCTAGTTCATATTTCTCTCCCTTACCTATCATTCACAAGATTGCATCTAGTGGTGGATCTGGTGGCACTGGAGGTTCTTCTTCATCTCAATATTCAGCCTCGTCAGTGATTGGTAGCTTATATAGTAACCAAGTCCTTGTCCAATCTACTACAAACCCCACCAAAGTCATTTAAAAGTATGAAATTTATCATTTTGAAGAAGATTCTACAACTACCCCGTGGCATATTTCCTCCCCTCTTAACCTAGCACCTGCTACTTGTCCACTTCCTAAATTCAAAGAGAATATCCCTAGGTTTTTAGGGAATAACATTTTCACTATGAATGAACACTTGGTGGCATTTTCTAATGCTTGTCACAACATAGGAGCCAATGACAACGATACTTGTATGCACTTATTTGTGAATTCCCTTGAAGGGAAGGTTACGACAGATTTCTTTGATCTCCCTCCTAATATTTTATCTACTTGGGAGGAGTTAGTATATTTGTTCAAATATACCCATGGGCAATCCAAAATCCCAGCCGAGCAGTTATAGGATTACAATAACATCGCTTATAAGGATGGTGAGACTATCAAGTCCTTCAACTTGTGTTTCACCAAATTGTACAACCAAATCCATGAACTCATTCACCCTCAGAACCAAGCCACTTTCATGCATTAACTTCCCTCTATCATCATAGGCTTGAGGAAAAGGCCATTGAAAACCTTGGTTTCTCTCTGCACACTTGTTTAGAGTATGAAGAACAACTTGAAAGAATATGTACTCCTAAGGGATATTCAGTTAAACAGACAAACATGCCCACCCTCTTACAGCATTTACAAGACATGAATAATCGAATGATATCGTATGAGAGGAAAGGAAATGTCCCCTCTCTTACCCCTGGAGCTTCATCTTCTTCTACACCCCCCTTTAGAAATCTAAATGAAAACAATTTCCATCCTAAATCTATCATGCCTCGTAGTTGGTGTAATTTTTGCGAAGAACACCATGAGGAATGTACCTGTGAGGTAAAGAAGCGTTCCATAGATAAGATATTTGGTAAAAGACCTGAAACTACTATTGTTTTCCTAAACTTTGTAGAGCCAGAGGATTTCATGATCATAAACACTAGGAATAAATCCTATGCTCAAAAAATCAAATATGATCCTCATCGTACTTCTTCTAGCCCAAGCTCATCTTCACCAGCTACTATTGTTTAGGTTTCTAAGGCTCCAGACAATCAATGAACTACCTCCCCTCTTCCCTCTTCCTAATACAACATTCTAAATCAGTTGGCCAACATCAAAGCAGATGTTACCCTCCTGGACATGGTTGTTGTCCCTGAACAATAGAAGCATGTAAAACATTTCATGGAAGAAAAATATTCCATTGTATCCAACCTATCTGAAGAGGTAGATGAACAGGATTCATCTGTAAATAAAGTAGGTGTACATAACTTTAGACACCCTGTAAAAAAAAACCGTTTTGTATTTTTGTAAATATTGTGGATAAAATTGTCCATTGTTGTCTCATTGATGGCAGTTCGGGCCCAAGTGTAATGTCCAAAATTATTATGGAAGAGCTAGGCTTGTCTTGTACAAATGAAAATGCTAGAATCATGCTCTCTTATAATAGTTTACAACAAACGACCATAGGTGAAATCAAGGACATGACCTTGGTTTTTTGCGCACATCCTCAAATAAGGACAACCCTTAATATTCAAGTAATAGATATCTGAGTGAGTAATTACTCGATCATCTTAGGAAGAGATTGGAAAGCTTTGACAGGTTGATACCTCTCACTCGACGAGACACACTTATACGTTCCTCGGAATGGTAAAACCATCATAGTCCTAAGAGAGGGGAGAATTTCACCTTACATAGAAAGCGTCCCACATCCTAATGTGAATTATATCGAGGAGGACCTAGGATTGTATTCTATATTTGCAGATGAGGATGACACTACCTTGGAACAAATCGACTTGGAGGATGGGATGTGGCATATGCACTTTGATGGTTCATGCTCCAATGAAGGAAACAAAGATTGTATTATCTTGTACTCTCATGTGGGTAAGATTCATTACTTTTACTATAGGTTAGATTTTTCTTGCACACACAATGTCATTGAGTTTGAAGTGTTACTGCTAGGCATTGAAAATGCCTATAATCTAGGTTGTGGGCACCTTACGGTTTTTGGGGATTCCAAACTTGTTGTAAACCTTGTACGTAAGATATATTCTCCTAGCAACAAGTTAATGAAACATTATTCCCAAACTATTTGGGCACTTATCTGGAACTTATTATCTTTCAATATCAGTCATGTTAAAAGGGAATTGAACTCAATTGTTGACAAGTTAGTTGTTTTTTCAGCCTCTCCTACTCGGAAACTTCTACCACAAAGAACTAATTGTACCTTTCAATATTTGTATAATATCTACATCCCTGACAGCATAGAGTCATGGCAGGTCTTTGCTAATGATGAGAGCATTTGTTCTTTCATTAAAAATGAACCTTATAAGCCTAAGGAAATTATATCATTGGAAGATAACAAGATTCCTAAAGGCTTGACTCCTCTAGAAAGTTCATTTTCATCGAGTGATGTAGGAAACAAAGAAAAACATAAATAAGAGGAGTCAAAAAGGAAAGTTGGTGAAACCATTTCCTTGAACATTGGAACACCCGAGTCTCCAAATAATGTTAAAATATGTTCCCAATGTTCTAATGAAGAAAAATTGAAGTTCGCTAAGCTACTTGGTGAATTTCAAGATGTTTTTCCTTGGTCTTATGAGGATCTTCGTGGTTTTGATCTTGATCTTATACAGTGTACCATTCCTATCAAGGAGGGCATAAAACCAGTTAAGAAAAAACAAAGACCCATTAACCCTGCACTAGAATAAACTATTTGAAAGTATTTGGAAAAGCTCTTGAAGGCTCAAATCATTTTCCTGGTTAAGTATTCTAAGTGGGTTTCCAATTTGGTTCCCGTTCGGAAAAAAACTGGTCAAATCAAATTAAGTGCATATTTTCGCGCATTGAATAGGGCTAGTATAAGAGATCACTTTCCTCTCCCTAATATGGAAATGATTTTGCAACAAGTTGCAGGGTCACGGATGATGTCCTTACTTGACGGTTTTTTTGGTTATAATCAAATCAAGGTAAAACGGGAAGATAAATATAAAACCACTTTTATTACTCGTTGGGGCACTTTTGCTTATGAGTGTATGCCTTTTAGCTTATCTAATGCAGGTGTCACTTTTCAAATAGCTATGCAAATATATTTTGACAATTTGATCGACAAGATTATTCAGATCTATCTTGATGACTTAACTGTGTATTCTAAAAATCGATCAGATCATTTTGGCCATCTTAAAATATTTCTCACGTGATGTAGGAAATTTGGCATTTCTCTAAATCCTTCTAAGTCTATTTTTGACATTACCAAGGGAAATCTCTTTGGAAAAATTGTCTATGATTCAAGAATAATCATTGTTTCTGAAAGGATTGTTGCTATCCTAAATCTGCCTGCTCCCACTTCCAAGAAGGAGGTTCAATCTTTCATGGGTTTTATTAACTTTGTCCGTAGGTTTGTTCCTGATTTTGTTGTAATGGTCAAGACAATTCATAATCTTATTAAGAAATATCATTCCTTTTATTGGATATATGATGTTGAAAATGCTTTTGTAGGAATCAAGAAAGAAATCAATTTTTCACTGGTTTTGGCGAAGCCATATTTTGAGAAAGAATTTATGATATATACTAATGCCATAGAGGAAGCATTTTCTGCTATCCTCATGCAATGTGATGACCAAGGTAATGAAAAACCAGTGGCTTACATGAGTCAAATATTGTCTGATGATGTGTTTAAATATTGTTTTATTGAAAAGCATGCTTTGTCTCTTGTTAAAGATGTTGAAAAATTTTGCCACTTCATCTTAGGTAAGCACATGTTGGTAAAAGTCCCTTTACCCGCTGCCAATTCTTTGCTCTCACAGACTTATCTTTCAGGGAATATTGTACATTGGCTTGCCAAAATCCAAGAGCATGATTTAACTATCGTGACTTCTAACACCATCAAGGGACATGACTTAGCCCTTCACTTAGCTCAACATGATGAAACTAGTGAAGAAATTTTTGAACATGATAGCTCTCTATCAACATTGTTCTAAGTTGATAATCAATTCCTTCCCATGTGTGAACATCCTTGGTATACAAATTTGGTTTACTATTTGCAAAATCAAAGATGTACGGATAACTTAGACACTCATCAAAGAAGAAGGCTCTACCTCGAATCTACTAGATACATCATTATAGGATACTTCTTTTTTAGAAGATCTACTGATGGTATGTTGCTTCATTGTGTAAAAAATGAGGAAGCACATAAATTGTTGCAAGAAACTCACGGTTCCTCAAATTCTTTCGTTCATGTAGGAGGTCATTTTTCTGCTAAAACCATTGCTTTTAATATTATCAGAAAAGTATATTATTGGCCTTCAATCTTTCATGATCCTTATGTTTTTTCGAGATCTTGTGACAAGTGCTAGAAATTTGTTGGGAAGGAACACCTTTCAGCCATGCCTTTACAACCGGTCCTCTTAGACTTTCCTTTTTTAAAATGGGGTTTGGACTTTATTGGTCCTATTAATCCTCCATCTTCAGCAGGACAAGTCTTTATCTTGACATCCACAAACTATTTTACGAAATGCACTGAAGCTTTCCCGCTTAAACATTCGCGGGATGAGCAGGTGATTTCTTTCCTTGAAAATAATATTTTTCCAAATTTGGTCTTCCTTTGGAAATTATTACAGACAATGGCCCCGCTTTTATTTCTGCTAAGCTGACCCAATTTTTAGCTAATTTGGGGGTTACAAATTTTACCTCATCAGCTTATTATCCCCAATGAAATGGGTAGGCTGAGTCTACCAATAAAAATATGGTTAGAATTATCAAAAGGCTCATTGAATATAAGCCTCGTTAATGGAAAATACTCCTCACTTACGCCCTTTGGGAAGATCACACTATGAACAAGGTGAGAGCTGGTTGCACTCCTTTCCATCTTGTTTATGGTCAAGAAGCCATTCTGCCTACTGAGCTGGAAATTTCCTCCTTAAGGTTAATGCTACAGGTCGAAGAATTAAATTCTTTTTATGTTTCTCAAAGAATGAATGCACTTTTTGCTTTAGAGGAGCAAAGGAAGTTTGCCTTGGATAATATAAAGAGAAGACAACAGACTGTTAAAAAATATTTCAACAAGAGTGTCAAAGCTGTCAAATTTAAAGTCAATGAGAAGGTATCGTTGTGGGATTCAAATCATGTTGATAGAGGAAGGAATTCAAAGTTTCAAAAATTATGGCTGGGTCCTTTTAAGATCGCTTTTGTCTTCGGTGCAAATTATTACATTCTAAAGGATTTACAAGAGAGATTGTTTTCCTACAACACTAACGGTTCCCACTTAAAACATTAGGTGGAACCAACTTGAAGCGTTTAACATTGTTTGGAATGTTTCTATATTATAGTAGTTTTTTGTTTTTGCTTCTACATTAGTAGTTTTTCATTTCTTCTTTTACATTTTCTATCATTTCATTTCGACTTATTTTAATTTTGTTGTTTCATTTATGTTATGACATTTCTTGCTTTTTGTTCTTTTTGACTTCGTTTCTTGTCAAAATAAAATGTTGGATCAGTTTTTCCTTAGAGACACTTCTGCAAAGTATTGTTAATCAATAACAATCAAGATTACATAGTTGTCATGATGTTCCCCTTGAAAGCATCATTGAAATTATTATCTTCTTTGACTATTGTCTTATGAGATAGTTGGTTTTATCCCTCTTCTGCTTTCATTTTCTTCATCCATTTCAAGATTCAAAAGAGCAAGTTTATAAATTTGTTCTCCTTTAATTCAAGAACATTGTTTAGTTGAATGATTATGCTTACAAGGATAAACCCCCTCATACTTAACACTTTTCATGAGTTATTCCCAAATTCCCAATCATTTTCCCCTCAAATCCGCTCACTTCCCCCTTTTGCATAATCATTCTTATTTATATCTTCTTGTTCTGATATTACTTGGTCTACGAAACTAGACATTCTGAGTTCTTAATCTGTTGAAAACAGATTTCCCTGTGGAGTCACCAGTTTTTTGATGATTAAAATTGTAACGATGAATTACGCCTGCAAAGTATTGCTAAAGCGTTATTATTTAAATATGCTAATAATATAATACTAGTAGGTGGGACCCCTTGTAGACTAGAGGCACAAGGATAGACATATTACACATGTTTTTTTGTTGTTTTGATGCTGCCTACACAGTCCTACTTTTTTGACGATGCAGTCTTGGTTTCATTTGGCATGATGATAGGTGGATAATGCATTATTGTGGAATTCGTTTTGCGACATAGAACAATTTTATGGTTATGAGGAGCATGTTATTACAGTTGTTATGTTATAACCTTGTTACTAATTCTTATGATTGATTACCTAGCCACATATGTGCAAGGGATATTTTAATGGTAGCATGATCAAAACAAAGAAAAAAAATCTATGAAAAGATCCCAGAGTGTAACAAAAGGAAAGAAACTATGTATTTGAGATATAACAAAAGACTATATGCAAGTTTAGAATGAAAGAGTTAAGGGATACTAGTGTTAGTCCTAACTATTATGCTACTTATTTGGTTAATGTACTATGCAAATTTCATTAGATTTGAATGGAGGTGCACATAGCATTGTTAATATGTATTATTGCTTGGAGTTGTGGCAAGGGTTAACATCTAAACTATATTGGGTGGTGCATTATGCAATGGATATCTTCTCTGATCTCACGATGGTTTGGATTTGAATACACATTGGTTATATGGTTCAATTATTGGTGAATGTGATTCTTATTTGGTTTTATCTTACTTCGAATTGAATGGGGCTAGGTGATGGAAGTGACGTACATTTACTGCACTTCACTCCATACTTTCCCTATCTCCCTTCACCCTAGCATTGCTCCATTGTTGCAATTTCTCTCTATTGGTTATTGTTGGCACAGGGGAAGACCCAAGGTTCAACGCTTCAACAATGCACCAACAAAAGCCTAACTACTGACCCTTTCGGCAACACCTGCGAAGCATGCGAAGTCTCACCCGGGGTAGAAGCAGGGGGGGTTACAGGACGCAAGTGTCTGAAACAAAGATGGGACATAGATCTGTGATAACAACACTTCAGAGAGTATTCTAGAAACCTTAGAAGGTGATCTACATTAGTTTATTAGCTTTAATAACATCGCAGAACATACCCTAATAAAGATCGGCCCAGTAACAACAAAGGGTAAGAACTTCAACCACTTAGCACATAGCATTAGGTTAGATATAACATTCATTCATGTTTAAGACAAGTAAAGCACTAAGAAACAACATATATATCTATCATACATAATAATCAAAGCATTGAGCTTATTCATAACATAAAAAATACAACAGAAAGCCAACCAAAGAAACAAGATATATGTGGTTCACCCCAGTGTGGGGCTACATCCACCAACTGCTTCGTCTTCTTTGTTATGCTTCAATATATTACATTCATTTGCTCATGTGCACTGAGCCACAAATCCAAGCTTCTCATCAGACAGGAGATCTATGCACTGAGCACCAGATCCTCCTTCCAAAACTTGGTCAAGGCACAAATCCAACTTCTCTAGAGAGCAAAGAGCCTTCACACATACATAATATGTTGCACAAAGAAACTCCAAACTATTTTCACTTAGCCACTTTCCACTACTCTTCTGCAATACATTCTTACTTATTTATACTTTTACAATCCCTTACAATAGGCCTAATCATGGGAAAACCCCATGGGATGACATCCCATAACCCATTACAAAAAACCTAAATAACCCCTTACAAAGCTCGCAAAACAAGTGAGATCAGTGATCTCAGATCCGCCTGGGCACTCCATCTTCGACCAGCCTGTCGAAGTCCAAAAGTGGTCCAAACATGATCAAGTTTTCCTCAAAACTTATTTGAGGGCCAACAGGCCCCCAACACTCACCTGTCACTCGTCCCGAGTCACTCAGGTCTGGGAAATGCTTCTTCGAAGGCCTTGAGATTCACTCGAGCTACCTCAACTTGTTGCTTCACTCGAGCCTCCTGCTCAGTGAGCTCCTAGATCGTCTACTCTGTAATAGGCCCTTCCATGCGTTGTTCCACTGCTGCAACCACTTGGTCCAATTGTGAGCCATGTCCCTCAATCTCTTCAAACACCATGTAGGATTTGTCCTGCATAGGTTGCATCTTCTACGTGAATTCCATTACCCTGCCCTGGAGGGAAGTGATATGTTGTTGAAATGCACCCTTCTCCTGGGATATTTTCATTCTTTCAACTATGGTGATTAGCTTCATCTGTGCCTACACAGAGAATGCCTATTTTTGTGCCTCCTGTAACTGCGCTTCCAGTTTTCTTAGCTTAGGATCTTCTGCGAGGTGTTCATAATTCTACGTGCTTCTATCGCTCAGTTGTTTTCACTCTGAGGTGAGGACCCTTATCCTTATTAATGTGTTCTTGGAGGTTTCCTCCCTCTGATCGCACACTTCCTGTGGGGTGCTCAATACTGCTTGGACCTCCAACTCTGTTATCCTCGCTTGAAGCTGCTGGATGGTCTCAGCAAGCTTCACTACTTAAGCCTCCACTGACTCCTATTCTTCCTATGTCAAGCCAGGCACAGAGAGACATGCGTTATTTATCGCTTCTTTGAACATAGTCTGCTATGTGAGAAACTGCTCCTTTTCTTTCTATATCTTTTCTTTGTCCTCCTGGAGCATCGCCCAAAAATCTTCTCTATCACTTTCATACATGGTTACACTATACCGCGCTACACGTAATTTATCTAAGACTTCATCTTTCTCTTGTTTCAAGGCTTTTGTAGCCTTCTCCTTTATTTCCTGTATTTTCTGAAGTCAAGCCTATGTCTCATCTACTAGTATTCTCAATTGGGTTGGTTCATCCCCAAATTCTGTAATCTATGACGAGGAAGGCGTAGTAGGTACTACTTGGACCAAACAAATAGCTTGTTGTATTTCCTCCAGTTCCTTCTCGATCCTTCCATACACCTCCTCCTACTTCACTCCATATCTCTTGAATATGTCCTCAGAAGCATCCTCCATGGCTTTGCAGACCAAACTGATGGAATCTTCCATGAGCGTTGCTTCTAACTAGGGCTTATTGGTGCGCACCTTCTTTCTTGCTGAAGGTTTCTGCGAAGAAACCTTCCTCTTTTGTAGTGTTACTATTTCAGTGGGGGAATATTTCGGTGGTGTATCTTTTCCTCTACGTTACTCATCCCCTCCTCCTTGTCCATATGCTTCATCTCCTCCTCCTTCTAGCGAGCTAGATCTATTTTCTTCAGAGGCGTTGTCCTCCTCATCGGTCTCTATATTATGGACTTCTTCTTGCTTCTTCTTCTTCTTTTTCCCACTGGATTGTCCAACATCCTCAACTCGGGTGACCATGGGGCTTCCTATGGTGTCAGTGTCGAAGAGTTCAACATCAAAAATATATGCAAGGAACTCCTTCGACCATTCATTGGTGATCTTCTCCATGTATTCATCTATTATCTTATAGTAAGATTGTAACTCTTCCTTGTTCTCATCTCTGCATGCAGTGATATAGATAAAATGTGGATCTACACAGAACTTTTATATCGGTCTGTACTGGTGCAGGGTGTGCGGTGTCATGTGTGGAAATGACTCAATGGAAACCTTCGGTTGTTGATAATAGGCATGAAACACAGCGATGGACTGCCACTGCTTTGTCATGTCATTGGTGTACCACAAAGTAGAAAACCTAGCGGCCAACAACTCTGATGGTTCGATCTTCGGAAAGGTAGCTCCTTTAGGAATTTTCCAAGAAACAAATGTGATCAAAACGATCAGCCATCTGAAGTGGAATTCATATCCCAAATCCCGATCTTCATAGCATTCTTTCTCCAGTTCATTGACGAGGTAACTCACCCAATTCATCTGCATGCCCTCCACACATTTTCCTATGAGTTCCACGATGAACTTGGTGACCTATATGGGGCAGTTCTTCCTTATGAGATTGCCAGCTATGAGTTGACAAGTGAGGCGCACTACGCAATCCTCTATAGAGGCTACCTTGTAACCTCTCTTTCCTTTTTTGACTTCATCGTAAGCCTCCTTGATGCGCTCTGCCAGGGAGCAGTCTGAGGCCTTCCTTGGGTAAAATTTTTGAGGGTCAGTTCCCTTCATGCTTAATCTAGTAATCTGGTGGATCAATGTTGGATCCACATTAATCCTATGGTCAAGAGACAAGTATCCTCCATGATATAATGACAAGAGGAGTTTCATGCAAGCGTTAACCTCCTGGTGACGACCAAAATGGGGAATCTTCATCACATTTAGCACAGTGGACTGCGTCAGTCCCTTAATCCATGGTTGGGAGATGAGGCAAGGCTTCTTCCCAGTTGACTTCGTCAAGTATCGGTGGAGTGATAGCATAGCATAGTTCTTTATATCACCTAGATTGAATTCGTTGTTCTTCAGCAGGGGGATCTATCCTAGCTAGATTATGACTACGTGTATTCCTTTCGAAATGTACGTGATGAACAAGGTGTACTCATAGTCTCATGGAATGTTGTCAAAGGTAATTTTGCCAGCCAAAGGTGGGATATAGTCTAGTAGGATGGATGGGATATACTTCACATTATTCAGATCGCCACGATGCTTACTTCATTTCTCAGTCGCGGGGTTGACATAGCCAGAACGTCGTCTCGTCGAAGGGAAAGCCTGCAGTCCCCTAGTCGATGATTCCTGGACACCTTCAGATAACTATCTGTCGGCCATTATCTTCTTGAGGAACTCCTTGATAGACTTCTCTATTTCATTATTTTCACCCGACATTCTCACTGTTAAACAAACAGGTTGGGGTAGGTGAACGGATAAGCGGGGTAGAAAAATAGACAGCGATGTCCAGTTTCTAATAACACAACTCGACACACAATCAATTCTCCATTATCTCAGTTAATGAAGGGTGGAAAAAAGTGGTCCCAGTGCATTGTATGACAAGTTAAATAAGTGGGGCCTTGTAACAGATTCTTCCAACGGGCAGGAATGCTTCCGTCAATGAAAATATGTCTATTATGGTGCGGTCTCAACGTCCCAAAAGTGGTCCATCCTCCCATAAATTTGTTTTCTAACCATTCCAGATAATTTTTCTAATGATCGGGGTGCCTCCAATGGTCATATAGCTTCGCTAGGGTAAAGTCCCATTCTATGCAATCTTATTTTTGCACCGAAGTTCAAATCCTGCGAACCTGCCTCCTGTGAGGTTCTAGTCTGTGAAGTCTTCCATCTGGTCTTTGTAGCTTTCTGTAGATTTTCCACCATATCTTTCTTTTTACTGAGCTTCCTTGCCTTATTTCTTTTGATCTGTGTCTATCTAACTGTGTATGGTATCCTCTTTCCATTCTTATTCTTATCTTCTCCTAGTGTAGTGACTTCGCACTGTTGATGTGTTCTCAAAGGGGCTGAAGTTAATATCCCTTCTCTTAATACTTCATGGGTGGATATACTTCTCTCTTGCATGGATATGTCCTTCAAAACTTCTTGCATTCTTTCAACCTTGATAGATAATTCCCTTGCCTGTTGTCCCTCCTGCATTGTTACTTTGTTCTATTGCTTCGACTTATCCTCTCGTTCCTCTATTAGTCGGTTTATTTTTTTAGATAGAAAATCCCTTAGTTCTTGATTTTTCTTTTCTGTGGCCTCTTCCTCTATTTTTATTCTGATCTAATCCCTCTCAATCCAAGTCTTTCCTAATAAAAGTGGGAAAGGGGCATTGTTCTCAACAAACTTAATGACTTCAAATTCCTCTTCAGTCGATGTTCCATGGATAATAATAGGTACATCAGTAACTCTTCCACATAAAGCTATCATTTTACCCTTAAACAAGCCTATCCTTCTCAATGAAGGTACCACAACAGGCTTTCCCAAAATTTCCCAAATGTCTTATGTCATAATATTCACTTGTGTTTCTTCATCCAAGACACAGTGTATGTCGAAGTCTTTTATTCTCGGACTTATGATTTTTTTTGCTTTCAGGATCTCTGGTAAACTGACATATTTGTGAACATCCATCATTTCTTTCAACTTTAATAACATATTCTGAGATTTCTTTGATTCTTTCTCTTTATGATTCTCTAACATGCTCTTAGTCTCTTGACTTTCTTCATAGTTTTCTTGTCTCGTGTTCATTCTTTCAACTTTATCAATCATCCTTGGACAATCCTCAACCTCATGAGCAATAGTTTTAAAACAAAGAAAAATAGGACCTATACCAGGATATTCCTTAGCAATATGTCCCAATCTTCTGCAGTTATAACACAATTTCAATCCTCTTTTCCTCTTGTATGTTCCCCAACCTATTTTGTACTGCACACTAGGATCACAGTGTTGGACCTGCAATCTGCAAAGATTATTTCTAGGTTCCCGCATCCACTTATTAGTCCAAAAAATATTTCTATGCATAGGAATAACATATCTTTCTTCATTTCTATTAGCTTTACTTAGATCAACTCTTTCTTCCAACTGCGCCCTAGCCTTTAGACTAGGACAAAATCTATTAAACATACCTAAATTCATGCTTTCGAAAAAAAATAAATCACTTATCTTACTTTTATCAAAGCACAAAGCTTTACCTTTCTTTGGATCATATTTCTTTATTAGCATAGAGATTTGCAAGTCAAGTAGAGTATTGCACACTTTAGCAACAAATCTATGCATAGAGCTTCTCTATTCTTTACTTCAATTCCCAGCAATCACGGTTTCAGGTCCCGACAATGGAACCATTTGTTGGCACAGGGGCAGACCCAAGGTTCAACACTTCAATAGTGCACCAACAAAACCCGAACTACCAGCCCTTTCGGCAACACCTATGAAGCAGGCGAAGTCTCACCCGAGGTAGAAGTAGGGGGGGTTATAGGATGCAGGTTTCTGTAACCAATATGGGACATGGATCTGTGATAAAAACACTTCAAAGAGTATTCTAGAAACCTTAGAAGGTGATATGCATTAGTTTATTAGCTTTAATAACATCACAAAACATACCCTAATAGAGATCGACGCAGTAACAACAAAGGGTAAGGACTTCAACCAATTAGCACATAACATTAGGTTAGATCTAGCATTCATTCATCTTCAAGACAAGTAAATCACTAAGCAACAACAGATCTATATATCATACATGATAATCAAATCACTGAGCATATTCATAACATAAAAAATACAACACAAAGGCAACCAAAGACACAAGATATACGTGGTTCACTCCAGTGTGGGGCTACGTCCACCAACTACTTCATATTCTTTATTATTCTTCAATCTCTTACATTCATTTTCTCCTTTGCACCAAGCCACAAAGCCAAGCTTCGCATTAGATAGGAGATCTACGCACTGAGCACTAGATCCTCCTTCCAAAACCCGATCAAGGCACATAGCCAACTTCTCTAGTGAGAACAGATCCTTCACACATACATAATATGTTTCACAAAGCAACTCCAAATGATTTTCACCTAGCCACTTTCCACTACTCTTCTACAATGCATTCTTACTTATTTATACTTTTACAATCCATTACAATAGGCCTAATCATGGGTAAACCCCATGGTCGGGCATACCATAACCCATTACAAAAACCCTAACTAACCCCTTACAAAGCCCACAAAACAAGTGAGATCCGCGATCTCTGCTCCACCTAGGCACTCCATCTTCGACCAGCCTGTCGAAGTCCAAAAGTGGTCCAAACCTTGTAAATCCTGTCCATACAAAGCCATATAAAACATAAATCTAGATATAGAAATTCTATCATAATTTCTTCTTTATTCACTATTCAACATAATAACAATGTTCAGCAAAATTAAAAAAAAATGAGCAGCATAATAATGAAAAACATGTTTGTTGTTGGGAAAAACACCCTACAGACTAGCAAACTAGGGTCAGACTTGCATGTAGATTTTGACCGAATAGAAACTACTTTTTTACCTACAACCCAAGATTTAAACCCCTTTTTCACATTAAATGCAAGGAAAAGGAACACCTACCTTATTACCGACGTTCGATGTAGATCCTCCATTGTGCTTGACTACTTACTTGCACTGCTCCTTCCACAGATGACCTGCACTCAAGACAAACAACAACTATGCATGCATGCTACTTCTATACTCAAGGGTTAGAAATCAAGCATAAATAAATCAAATCATAGACAATTCATGCATTGGGATGAGAAAAGTATTCTTTTTATTATTGAAAGTGAATCAACTTACAAAAGCTGAGACTGGCCACCGCTCCTTGAACCTGATCCTGGGCTCCTCTTCTTTTGTCCTTCAACTACTTTTCATTAAATCTCCTTTGGCATGAGGAAAGGCTAAAGGGTTGTGACAATGGATTACGTAAATGAGAAGAGTTTCTTCGCTATATTTTTTCCTCTTCCAAATGGTACCCCTACCCCTTCTTTTATAGTCTAGAAGGAGCTAGGGTTTTGGACGAACCCTCGACCATGCATGGATGGGAGTTTTAGTTAACTGACCCATAGCTTTTTGTCCCGTCGACAACTTTCCCTTTTTCGTGCTTTGTTAGGTACACACGGGCTGTTGTGAGTCATCCAGCGTGTACACGCATGCAGTAATGGGTTAGGGCACGTGGGCCTTAACACAAGAGGATTTTCAAAGAGTTGTTCAGTAGATTTTTGGCAAAGAAGGGATATGAGTTGGCCTGATGCCAGGTAAGCATGTGTGGTGCAATTTAGGGTTATAACAGATGCCCCCTAATGTGTGAGGTCATAAGAGCATCTAATGGCCGAAATACATTACCAATCTTTACTGATGTGCCGAACGATTGAGCCCAAGGATCAGGAACCAGGAGGTGTCATCTGTAAAATAATAAATGTCTCACCGAGGCGGACATACCCATGCTCAGGATAAAATAGAACCATGGATACCAATAAAATACACTGTATATCCATGTCAAATAACTCTAAAGAGTAGCCGTGAATAATACACATCGGAGCTACATCTCGAAATCAGAAAGATATACATATAGAGTATCCATCTTCCAGAAGATGAAACGACCTAATGGCTGGACTTCAGAGCTCGAGAAACAACTTCAAAATATTGAAAAACTCGGGTAGGAGTGTAATATGAGTGTACGGCTGCACTACCCTAAGGTCTTCGACGGCTGGTCGGTCATGGAATTGATAATATTGATGATCGGACTGAAGGCTTCAATGATTTCGAACAAGGACTTGATTGGGTGTTCAGGATGGCCAGGTATGCAAACAAGAGACATATTGCAGAGGGGACGACTCAGGCTTAGTGACAAACTTCCCTTGGAAAATAGCATGACAAGTGATGAGACTCAGGCATCATATATGTTAATCATAATTCTACGAAGCAGGAGGCAACACAAACTCTCCATATGTTTGGAAGAATAACCAAACGGTGGAGGACACAACTCTATATAGCGAGAAAATATTCCTAAGTTCGTACTACATCCCATATTCTGATGATCAAATGGATAGATGTGCTTTATCCAAGGGTGACTCATTATGCTGCCAATAAAGAAAATACTTTTCCCATCCTCTTTTTGGGGTATATTTGATTTTTTTTGTTCTTTTCGATAATCTTGGAAAAAGAATAAAGGAATATTACGTTACAATGGAGGAACAAGTATTGCAAACATACAAGCTCAAGGAACAAGGACAAGACTGATGTTCTGGTAAAATGATACTCGGGAAAAATCCTCCGGCGGCCAAAGGTGTTAAGACGCAGAAGCAAACTGTCACAAGGCTGGTGGATAAGGTATGCAAATGCAGTTGAGAGAACACACAATGGTAATGTCCTTCGATGTAAGTTTAACGAGCCCAGAGAAGGTAAGCTCGATGGTTTTTCATATTTAGAGAGTCTGAAAAAAGCATAAAAGGAGACTCCGTTGGGGTACCTTTTTCAACAATAGTCTAGTCGGTTCGAAAAAGGGATAAAGTAGCACCGATTAGAGTCAATTCAAAACCATTTTAACGAGTGTGACAAGGACACGATCACTCAGCTATTTTTTCACTTTTAAGGAGTCTGAAAAAGGCTTAACTATGGAATCCGTCAGGAATATTCTTCTGGACCAATTTAACGAGTGTGAAAGAATACGGTCACTCGACGATCTTTTCAATTTTAGGAAGTCTGAAAATATCTTAACTATGGACTTCGTGGAGGTTTCTTTTTCGTAAATTTAGTCCCTCGGGACCGAAAAAGGAATAAAATTATACCTGAGAGTACTCTTCTAAAGAATGGGAATTCGATAGAGTATACCTTTGTTCGTATAGTTGACTTTTTGGACCGAAAAAGGGGTAAACTACCGTCGGACAGACGTGACTTCAAATTTCAGTTTAACGAGCATGAAAGGCCACAAGATCTCTCGACAATATTTTCATTTTTAGAGGGTCGGAAAAGGGATTAAAAGGAGACCCTTTTAAGGAACGTTCTTCTAGACCAATTTAATGAGTGTGAAGAAACAAGGTCACTCAGCAATCTTTTCATCTTTAAGGATTCTGAAAAGGGATTAAAGAAGACTCCATAATGGTTACTTTTCTTAGTTAATCCAGAAGAGATCGAAAACCATAAATGCAGTCTCGCCGGATGTTGCTTTCGTATCTCAAAGCGATCTTGAAAAACAACAAAGTTAGCTCATGATAGACTCTTTGTGGGTCGATGCCTGACATCTCCTCGGGGGAGTTGTATGCTCCGATGAAAAAATTGTCTATGACACTAGGGGTTCTGGAGATATTGATAGGTATCATTTCAACAATGGTTTCCATATTACCCTCAGCATAGATCTTGTGTGTAGCTAAGGGATTAGTATGACAAGACCTATCTCCAGTCATAGTCACGGTGAATTCTCCTTCTTTGATTCAGCTTAACTTTGGGAGGAAATATGATCTGTGAAGAAGATCTTCCAAAGGTTTGTCTGGACTAGTCATTTCTTCAATTACTGCTTCGTCAGAAGGCAAGACTAAGTCTAACAAATCAACGTTAGTGAGAGAACCCTGAGCCCAAATAGGCTCTAGAAGTGGATTGAACTCTTGTGTAGGAGTCAGATCCGAGTGAGATGAAGCTTACTGGACTAAAGAGTATGCTACCTCAGTAGCAGATAAGGGCATGGACATGCCTGATTTCCCCATCTCATCCATCGTGGCTGATGAGTAAAGAAGAATCCAAGGATCCTCAAAGTAAGTCGTGTGGAACGACGAAACTTGAAAAATCTCAAACTTATGGTGATTAGATATAAATTTGATATCATCGTGAGGAGGTGGGAAATTGAAGGTACCCATCAAGGATGGGCACAAACCCACCCCTACGTTAACGACACCTGGTTGAGGATTATCAATCATCGGGACAGTGGATTCCCCCAAAGTTGGGTCAGGTCTGGAGAAGGACAGTTGATCGATGGTCACTATCCGACCCTCGTGTGGAAACAACAAGACTCAAAAAACTGTAGCAACCACAGATTGCATAGCATAAGTCCAACTCCATCCTAACAAGAGGTTATAGTCGAGGGGAGCATCGACTACCTCTACTTCGACACACACGATTTTCCCTCCTAACTGCACAGGGAAAGAAGGAACGATGCCACGTGGTCAGAAAGGATGACCATCGAAAGCAGTGAGGAGAGTAGTTGATGGGGACAAAGCAGGCTGGCCAATGGCCTTCCAACATGCTAACGACATGACGCATGTCTAGGCGCCCTCGTCGACCACTGTGCGGAAGATATTCTGTGTAAAAGTTTTCGTGGGATGAGCCACTACTATCTGAAACGCTACGTGGTAAGGCAAACGGGGTTTTAAATCGGTTGTATCTAACATGATGGTGCCCGGATTACAAGTCTCACTAGAGCCCAAAGAGGTTAACAAGGCTTTCCTCTGAGAAGGGCAGCTTTGGAGGACCTCCAAAGAAGACATGGCGCAAGGGGTTTGTGATAAATCCTCCACCACAGAGTAATTCTGGGCGGCCCTTGCGTTTGGGTTGTGAGAAGCTTTTTTAAATGCACCCTTTGGAATATGTGTCATTGTTTCTCCCAACGTCTTCTCAATCTGTAGAGGAATAGATGGGAGATCAACTTCTTTACCCTTCTCAGAAGCGCTTGGTTTATTATAGTCGTGCGCTCTAGTCGTTATGAAAGCATCACCCCTAACCATATATATGTTCGCGGATGAGGGATTATTTGGAGGAGGGAAGGTTTCTTGGCTGCCCCCTTCTGTGCTTGTAGAGGCTTGAGTTAGATTTTGCCCATGTTGAAAGGGATTAGTCAACACTACTTGTTATTGTTGTGTGACAAACTTTTGGGCCTCTCCAAGTCAGGGACAAAGATGGGTCGGGTGGTCCTCCGCGCACAAGTTGCATGGATACCTCGCCTTCCGTTTTTCTATATTTTCCCCGCCAGCATTATCAGTGGGTTTTTTATCCCCCTTACCCTTCTTTCATTGTTTTTTCTTCCCTTCAGGCTGTTGGGTGGCCTTTGGGTTAGTCGACTGCACGGTGTGTACTTCCGATGTTTGGGTAGGGGGAGCAGCCAAAGCAATAGTTTGGCTGGCCGCTGTGTGTTGTATGGATAATTGTTGCAACTGTTTTGTCATTACTCAGCGGGCTTAGTTTGTGCTGAACCAACAACACCATCGGCAGGTGGTCCAGCTCTTTTTCTAGTTTTATCCAGTATCGAACGTGGCACATCTAGAAAGATGTTGTATAATAAACTAGACTGAGAATAGATGAGCTCAAACTGTTGAGCCCTCATGATGGCATCTTCTTCGGAGAAAACTTCAGAGGTTGTGACGTCTTTGGATAACTGTGGGACCAAAGACTTAAGGAACCACTCAAGTAGAAATGTTGGTGCGACTGGTACTTTGATTAGACTCTTTCGGTGTCTCCATTCTCGGATATGATTAGAGATATGGTCCACCGTCGTCTATTCGAAATTGGCGAGCATCTCTGTGCCAGCATCGTATGTCATAGGTAACTGGAAATGGTTAAGGAAGGCCATTTCCAGTTCGCCAAAAGAAGAGTATCTTGAGCGATCGAGCTCAATGTACCATTTTGTGGCACTCTTAATAAGAGTACGTTGAAACAATCGCAACTGTACAAAGTCATATTTCAATGAGTTAGATGAGCACCAAAGATGAAAGGTAGTCACATGATCACCTGGATCTTCATTAGGCTTGGCCTCGAACTTTGGAATGTCCGAAGGCAACTTCGTCGGCATAGGAGGCCAACGTGGATCATGACAAATAGGATCATTTAACAACCTTGTCAAATCTGACAAGTGTAACGTTGCCAGGAATGGTAGTTTGGGTTTTTGTTGATAACCTGGGAAAAAGGGTCTTGGAGTTTGACTGGCACCAGGTTGCCAGGAAAATTTTGGCTGCTAGCCCAGATTCTAGTAGAAACCATGGCCCTGACCAACATAAGGCTTTTTCATCTGTGGAGACATCATCGACTGATTTCCCATAAAGGACATAGAGTGTTGGGCATGCATCATGTTTGAAGGACTTTGGGAAGGATTACCCCATGCCGATCTTGATGGGAGAGGCATAGTAGTTTGTACAGGGTTCCATTGATTGTGGAAAGAATTACCCCAGAACGAAATTACAGAGGAGGGAACGGATCCTTGTCCTGAGTTCCAAGGTCCTACTATGTGTGCCCCCTATGCAAGAATAATACCCTGCGCAGGAGTGGATTGTCCAAAAATGGGGTTGCCCCCAGACGGAAAAACAACGTATGAGAAAGTGTTGTTACCAAATGTCCCGTTCCAAGAAAATGGTGTCGAACCCACCAACATACTATGCGCAGGTGTTCCTTGACTCCCCGCTCCAAACAAACTAGTGTGTGTAAGCTTCTCGACGGACTACTGATGCGGACCACCAAGCGAAGGGGATGAAAGAGGAATATGACCTCCTACATACGGAAAAGCGTTAAAAGGGACAGGAGTGCCCCCAAGTTGACCTTGCAGAGGAGCATTAGAGCTCCCTGCCCCCAGACCCAAAGTCTGTAAAGTGGAGTAGGTTAGTACAGGACTTGTACCCGAACTAGGCATACCGTATGAAAATGGAGGGCCTGTCGCACTAGGTGTGAAGGGGGTTGTGTCCACTGCCATAGACGGGTTTGGTCCACTGTGCGACATAGTTGCGGCCGAGACCATGGTGGCTCAGAACGACGATGGTATATTAGGAGATGACTCTCCTGTGGTAGCAACTGTGGTGGGAATTGAAGAATTCCCAAAAGAAGTAACATCATTTGTTTCCATAGTTGTCTGAGGCACTGTCTGGCATTCATGAAATTGGATTGGTACAATAAACGGTGCAAATATATCAGTGGTTGGGGTTTCAACCGAGCCAAGAGTGGCTGATTCAAGGTTCAAAATGGTTGATTCCTCTGGGAGTTGTTCGGGCAGAAAGGTTTGTAAGCCGGTCGCTTCAAAAGACCCTTGTTGGTCTAGCTTTCGCCTTAATGGTGGCGGGGGTGGGTCTAGTGTAACCGGCGGCAGGCCAAGAAGCCTTCGTGACCGGTGGAGCTTGGGATCCTCCACTGTGTGAGAATATCCAAGACATGCTAAGGTATTCTAAACGTTCAAAAGTAACACACACTAAAAAGAAGCCCCTAATAGATAAGACAAGCAATCACTAAACTATTTGGAAGAACAGTTACAACAACCAACACTAGAGCAACTTACCGGTGCAAGTGCAAATCGAATACGGAAGCACCCTCTAGGTATTCTTTGCAATGCGTGGCCCGATGTATGTCCTAGGTACCATAGTATACCCCCACAGTCACCTGTGTATGTCCCTAAAAAGATTGGCAACTAGGTTGCCAGCACGTGAACAGTCACCAAGCGGGTACAGTCGAAAGTCGGGTAGACCACAATGAGCAGGGTATCGAGCTCGAAACCTGTCAAGGGTATCGAGAGAAAATGGTCCGGAAGACAACTAAGGACCTCGAATGGATTTGAGACCCACAAAGCCCCATGGAAAATGCAAACGACGGAATCCCAAAACAAGCCCTCTATATGTGTTCTCCACTACGATTGGTTCGGCTTTGGAGGGTTATCTCCGCTACCTTTCCGCATGCAACCTCATGTTTATCCCCTGTGTTAGAGGGGGGTCTTGAATAACTTCCATGAAACTAGACTTAGACACTCCCTATCTCAGACTCTAATGTTTGATTTTGAATGGCCTTGAAGAGTTTCCTCTCCAACCTAATCCAAGGCCCTAGTCCTGAACTAGTTTGTGAACCCTACAAACATAAAAGTCTAGTAGATTTTGAAATTAGCATTGCTTTTATGGCTTTATCTTACATCAAGGGGTATGAGGGTGAAACTGATGATGTGTAAAGATGAAAGCAAAAATGAATGAAAAAGATGGAAACAAAAAACTTTTACTAAATGCAAAATTCCAACAACTTTTCACAAAGAAAGATTTCTTTTTTTAATTTTTCTAAGATTTTATACAACAAACTCAAAGGAATTTCGCTCGACTACGAGCTACTTATGATCTAAGTCAACTGCAAAAAAACTTACGAAATAAAAATACTTTTCCCTAGCTAATGATGCAGAAACACACTCCTCAACCAAAGAAGAAAATGAAAAGAGATTTTTATTTATTTAAGTGCTAGTAAAGCAGAAAAGGGAAAATACCAACAAGCAAAAAACCAAGAAAAAACAAATTCTGTCTTAAAGCGCAGATCGCAAAGAATCAGAGTAGAGAATCACACAATGGCAATAAAAAAAACAAAGACTCTCACGCTTGTCTAAAAACCATAATTTTTTTTTATTTTCTGTCAACTATTAACTGAGAAAAAGAAGGCTAAGGGTAAGATGACCTAACCTACTGACTGTTCAAACCTAGACTCAAACACCTGAGAGGAATACTTCTTATCAAAGGAGGGGATGACTACCCCACCCTGAACAAAAAGTAGCCTATTGAAGGACGCGACTGTCACTAAAACAACACGCGTGCAAACGTGTGCTGAACAAAGACAGAAAGCGTGTACATGTGGGTTGACCTTGTACAGCCCGCGTGTATATCTAAATTCTAAGGAAAAAAATGAGAACAGGTAGTGCAGACTGGGAAGAGGCCTCTGGTATAGATAACCAGGGTCCATTGAAGGCTTGGATTCTCTTTCTAACAGAAAAGACAAATAATGCAAGGAATAATAAGGCGAAAAAAGGAAATTTGAGATAGAACTGTGAATCAACAAGACTAAGACAGGATTCCAGAAAAGCCCCTGAGAATGTGTAATTCTGACAGGGAAGAGGAGGACTGCCTCTAAGGTTCTCTGAACTCCTACACGATATTGCTATCTCTATAGCTAGCGTTCACACGTGGGCTGTCAAAGGATAGGGTGTGAGTACACGCGTGCAGGCCTTCTACAGGCCACGTGTACCTCTGTGTGTCATGAAAACTACAGTCAAGAAAAAGTCAGGGAAAAATGGTATGGAAAACCAGACTCCTTGCTAGCTCATACCTTACAGAAAAAGACAGGCAAATAAAAACAGAAAACCTAATCTTTAAACTATCCAAAAACTTAAATAAATCCAGGAACCCTAAAGAGTATCCTTCCCAGTACGGTCACCAATTCTGTTGTTGGGAAAAACACCCTACGGACTAGAAAACTAGGGTCAGACTTGCACGCAGATTTTGACCGAATAGAAACTAATTTTTTACCTACAACCCAAGATTTAAACCCCTTTTTCACAGTAAATGCAAAGAAAAGGACCACCTACCTTATTACCGACGTTCGATGTAGATCCTCTGTTGTGCTTGACTACTTTCTTGCGCTGCTCCTTCCATAGATGACCTGCACTCAAGACAAACAACAACTATGCATGCATGCTACTTCTATACTCAAGGGTTAGAAATCAAGCATAAATAAATCAAATCATAGACAATTCATGCATTGGGACAGGAAAAGTATTATTTTTATTATTGAAAGTGAATCAACTTACAAAAGCTGAGACCGACCACCGCTCCTTGAACCTGATCCTGGGCTCCTCTTCTTCTGTCCTTCAACTGCTTTTCCTTAAATCTCCTTTGGCATGAGGAAAGGCTAAAGGGTTGGGACAATGGATTACGTAAATGGGCAGAGTTTCTTCGCTATATTTTTTCCTCTTCCAAATGGTACCCCTACCCCTTCTTTTATAGGCTAGAAGGAGCTAGGGTTTTGGATGAACCCTCGGCCATGCATGGCCGAGAGTTTTAGTTAATTGACCCATATCTTTTTGTCCTGTCGACAACTTTCCTTTTTTCGTGCTTTGTTAGGTACATGCGGGATGTTGTGAGTCAGCCAGCGTGTACACGCGTGCAATAATGGGTTAGGGCGCGTGGGCCTTGACACAAGAGGATTTTCAAAGAGTTGTTCAACAGATTTTTGGCAAAGAAGGGATATGAGTTGGCATGATGCCAGGTAAGCATGCGTGGTGCAATTTAGGGTTATAACAATGTTGCAGAATAATAATAATGAACGAGATAACAATAATGAACATAAGCATAATAATGATGATAATAAAACGTATCTACCTCAAACTGATGTTGTTCTGAAGCTTTTCCCCAACCGAAGCTCTGCCCAAACTGATTAACCTCCCAGCCAGCTAGGAACAGCCTATCCGGCTCCCTAGCCCTAGGATTCCTTATGGTTTCCTGGCGCTCGAGCCCAAAATTCCTAGCAACACATGCCCTTTTGAGAGTCCTCAAGAAAGCTGCAAGTAAAACTAGTAATACAGATGCAGTCCAAACTGTTCCTCCCTTCACCTTCTCCCTCTCCCATAAATTAAAAATATCTTAACCAAAAAGAGCTCCCTCTTCTTGAGTCCTCCCCCTTGCCTTATCCTCTTCTCCTCCCTTATCCAACCACCTCATCCCCCCATTAAACATCAACCACCTTATCCCCCCATTAAGCCTCAACCACCTTATCCCCCCCCATAAATGGGTCCATCTACCAATACAATTATATTATAAAATAAGTCTTAAAAAATCAAAATTAATAATTTATTAAACTAATATTTATTAAACAAATACTTATTAAAAAAATATTTAATCATGATACTTAAATAATTAATTAGGGTTTTTACATACACCCACCCTTCAGGAATCTTCGTCCTGAAGTTAAAGTAATTTATAATACAAGGAAAATGACACATGGTTCACACATTCATATCCAATAAACAACATTATCAGTAAGTAAGCCAAAGAACACTCATACATACTAGTTTACATGTGCAAGAAATGCATGTGTAGCTAGCACATACAAGTCTCGTGCATGTACTAATGACAATAACTATCACCTCTATAGTAATTCTTGTATGCATCGAATCCAATCAACAAGACTATTCATTTTATAAAAGATAACAAACCAATTAAATGTTTGTGAAATCCTTTAATTACAATAATCTAGCTCAACAACAATTATTTAGACAATTGTATTTCAGTTGAGTAATTATGAGTATACATATATACATATTTTCTTTTCAGAAGGGAAAACAATAAATTCCACCATAAGGCAAATCTCCATACACTCTCAACTATTTCTATTCATCCTTCCTCCCTAACTTACTTCCATCGTCCATTCCTATCCTTCCTCTGCTGGACTATCTTGGAGCGTCAACTATATTGACCTAACTCCAAATAGCACCCGTAAGCGGAAGTGTCACTATCTTGACCAAGCTTCCCCAGTAGGTAACTGACAGTCATCATCACACGTCTAGGGGAGCATGAGCTAACACCGTCCTCCCATGTCTCTAGGTTTCAGAGGATACACGGTGGGAAATTCCTCCATCCCTCCTAATAAGACTAGGATCCACATCCTATAATGGGATATATAGTGGCACTGTGTTGCTGGAATTTTGTCATCGTTTATTTAGTTTTAGGCAGTCTCACCACTTGAAATCCTGCACTGGTCCACATATCATAGCAATGCATTCAAACCAATATAATTTCACATACAAATATTCATACCATATTGTTTCTCGGTCGGTGTTTATGACATCCACTTTTATTACCATTATCCCTTGGCTATTTCATAGCCCAGTGACCTACAGATTAGTCTATAACACAAACTCATACATATCTATGCATTATCATCATGTAAATGCATACGACCATAATCTCAATTCAGTATCCACGTATCAACAACTTTAAATGTCAAAATTTTCAAGTTAGAAATAGATCTCATAATATCCCCATAACTCAATTGACGTTACCCGTTCATAGAATTTTTATTTACATAATAGATTGCATCATATCCATCATCATTCACATAATGTTAAACATTCATCGAATTTACATTCACATAATATATCGCATCATATCCATCATCATTCAAATAACATTTAAACATTCATAGAATTTACATTGACATAATAAATCACATCATATCCATCATCATTCAAATAACGTTTAAACATTCATAAAGGTTCATACGTCTTAAAATTTCAAGTGTATCATTAATAGTTTCATTGTGAATAGAAACTAAAGGTGATTAGACCTCAGGTAATCCTAGCCGTCTAAGTCAAAAGGTGGTGTTACATACACCCAAACTTCAAGAAACATATTCTCGAGGTGGTCAAAAAAAGTGAGGGATAAACTTGTCGTAATGTATCGGCATCCTCCCAAGTAGCAGATCCTGGACTATACTTGTCCCACAGGACCTTAACTTGGTCTACCAGAAGGCTCCTGAGTTGTCGGACTCTATGATACAATATGCGTAACGGTTCTACCGTGAGGGTTCCCGCGTTCGATACCTGCAATTCCTTCCAATTTAGTTTATGAGATTCGTCAGCAACATAATGACGTAGAACAGATACATGAAAAACATTATGAGTTTTATGAAAGTGGGGTGGCAGTACGAGACGATAGGAAACGGGTCCAATTTTCTCTTGGATTTTGAATGGTCCTATAAATCGAGGTGACAACTTTTTCCCCTTCCTGAACTGAATGGTACTCTTATTAGCCCTGATACGAATGAAAACCTGATCTCCCACTTTATAACTTTGGTCAGTCCTATGTGCATCAACATAAATTTTATGTCTATCATGTGCTTCCTTTAGTCTTTGTCTAATATGAATCACCTGTTCCTCCATATCTTGAATCAATTTTGGCCCCACTGTCACTCGGTCTTCTAATCTTTCCCAACTCAACAGTGTTTTGCATGGCCTTCCATACAAAGCTTCGTAGGGTGGCATTCCAATGGAGCTATGAAAATTGTTATTGTAGGCGAACTCTACCAAAGGTAGGTAATTCGCCCAATGGGTTTGATTATCCATGACATACATCCTAATAATGTCTTCCATGAATTGATTTACTCTCTTAGTTTTCCCATCAGTTCCAGGATGATAAGTTGTGCTTAAGTTCAACTAAGTCCCCAATACTGACTGCAAACTTGTCCAAAGCCTAGAAGTGAATCTGGAATCCCTATCTAAAATGATATTCTTGGGTATCCCGTGTGTTCGAACAGGAGCAGACCCAGGTTTCAATGCTACAACAATGCACCAACAAAACTCTAACTATCAGCCCTTTCGGCAACACCTACGAAGCAGATGAAGTCTCACCCGAGGTACAGGCAGGGGTGGTTGTAGGACTCAGGTGTATGCAACCTCAGCTGGGACACAGATATGTGATTATAACACTTAATAGAGAACTTAGCACCATTAGTTCATCACTATATAACTAATATCTACTCCACAGATAAAATAGAGCATCATAACATTCACCCTGATCTAATGTATATAAGAACTTAGCAAAGGAATTAGATCAGATCTAACAGATTCAAGCACTAAGCAAGTTCATAGATGTCAGATCTAGAATCCATATTCATCATAAGCACAAATCACAAACATATCTATCTATCTATATCAAATCACTTATCACATAACACATAAACACATGAGAACATCGCACAGAGAAGAATAACACAGTATTTACGTGGTTCACCCCCACCCTGGCTCTACATCCACCAACTCTTCTTCTTTATTAGCTTTGATTAGTCATCTACATGCACAGAGCCAAAAACCCTTACTCCTCATAAGACATGAGATATGTGCATCTCACTAGATCCTCCTTCCTTGTGTTACAACACAAAGCCCTTCACAGTCTCATACAATGACTTGCACTTGGCTCGGCAAGTCTCACATAGTATGCACAAAGACTTGCACTTATTGATCACACAGATACCACTCTTAGCACTTAACCAACTTGAACAACACTTGCGCACTAATTCTTACATTTCCTAGCCTTCTATATATACATACAAAATAGGCCTAAATATGGGTAAACCCATGGCCCGACATCCCATTCCCGTTACATATTCCCAAATCCCAAAAAGGACCCAAAAATCGGTTGAGATCCCGCGATCTCTGATTTGTCTTGCGCTCTATTTTTGACAGGCTGTAGAAGTCCCAAAATAGGTCAGACTTCACCAAGGATCTCCCAAAACTTGGTCAAGGGCCAACAGTCCCCCAACACTCACCTATGACTCGTCCCAAGTCACTCTAGTTTGACTAGTTTTGCTTCGAACGCCTCCATCTTGGCTCAAGATGCTTCGACCTGCTATTGTTCTACGACCTCCTATTCAACAAAATCGCGGATGACTGCATCGTTGATAGGTCCCTCTAGACGTTGTTATACTATAGTGACAACTTGCTCTAACTCTAATCCTTGGCCTTCTACTTCCGTAAACAATTGATAGGCCTTATCTTGCACAGGTTGGAGTTTCTAAGTTACCTCCATAACTCTTCTTTGGATAGTATGGATTTGTTGTTGTGCAATGTGTTTCTCTTGGGAGTGCTTCATTCTTTCCACAACTGACAGAGACTTTAGTTGTGCCTATATATTTTCGGCTTGATACTTCGCCTCTTGGATTTGTGACTCTAGTGATCTTAATTCTAGACTCTCAGCGAGTCGTTCATATGCCAAGGCACTGTGATCAGTGAGATGCTTACATTCCAGGGTAAGATCCTTGGGCTGGTCAACTGTGCTCCTAGCAGTTTCTTCTCGTTGGTCTCTTACATCTCGTGGGGTCTCAGGTACTGCACGTAGTTCCAAATATGTGATGTGTTTTTGTAGCTGCTAGATCACTTCTTCGAGTTGCACTACTTGTTGTGGAACTCGATCTTCAACCTTTACTTCTACGACTGTTATAGAGAAAAGTTCTTTGTTGACCATTTCCTTTACTTCGAGTTTATCCATGAGAAATTGCTCCTTTTCCTATTGCATTTGTGATTTTTCTTCATCAAAATTTCCTTGGACATCAAGGCTTTCCCGTTCGGCAGCACTACGTTTCTCTACAAGGACTCCCTGTACCTTTTCCAAAGCCTGGGTGGCTTGCTCTATTTCTTCTTACACTCGTCAAAGATGAGCTTCAACTGTATCAGCTAGGCGGTGGAGTTGATTTGGCTCATCTCCCAATTCTAGTTCTCCCGACACAGTGGAGACTGCGCGGTGGGACTGTAGGGCCTGTTGTACCCCTCAAAGTTTAGTCTCAATTCGATCATACATCTCCTCTTGCTTTGATTCTTATTTCTCTGCTATTTCTAGTGAAGCATCGTTCAGGGGTACTACGAGGAAGTCAAAGTCATCAGAGGTGAGGACGATCTGCATCTTGGTCATGGTGGCCTTCGATATCTTCCGGAAGAAAGGTTTCAGAGGAGAAACTTTCCTCTTTTTCAGTGGATCAGCCTTGTCTCCTTGTTTCTATTCGAATTCTTTGTCATTCAACTCTTCACCATCACCTCCTTGCTCTGGTGAGATGGAAGCAATCTTCATGGATGCACTATCTAAATCCTGAACCTCTTCAGTCTTTTTTGTCCTGCTAGGTCCAGGTGTATCCTACACAGTTTATGGGTTGTTAATGGCGGATATCTCCGCAGGGTCTGTTGGAATGAGGAGGTCCTCCGACTAGTCCTTGGTGATATCCTCCAAGTCCTCCTTTGTTAGCTTATATTAGTATTGGATTTGTTTCTTGTGTTCGCCAGCGTGCACTGCGATGTAAATAAAATGTCGGTTTGCGTTGAACTTCATCAAGGACTAAAACAATGTAGAGTGTTCAGAGTGATGAGAGGCTCGGACTGGATGGATGTCTTCAGCTGGTTGTAACAGGTATGAAAAAAACCATTGAACTGCTACTATTTATTCATATCGCTTGAATACCACAGTGTACTAAACTTCGCGGCCAATGGTTCGAAAAACTTGATGTCCAGGAAGGTCGCACCTTTCGGCGTCTCCCAGGAAATAAAAGAAATCAGTATCAATAACCAACTAAAATGAAATTCATAACCTTGATCTTGGGCTTCTCTGCATTTGAGTTCTAATTGGTTCACCAAGTACTTCTACCAGTTCATCTAAAGTCCTTCTACACACTTCCCTCCGAGGTTGACTACAAAACCAGTGACTTGGGTAGGTCGGTTCTTTCGTACTAACTTTCCTGTGATCAACTGACAAGTGAGGCACAATGCGCCACTCTAGATAGAAACTACCTTGTAGCCTTGCATTCCCTTCTTAACATTTCCATAAGTGTCCTTGATCCATTGTGCTAGAGTGTGATCCATGGATTTTCCAGGGTAAAAGTCTTGACGATCAGGTCCTTGCATACTTAACCTTGTGATCTGATGCATCAACCTCGGATAAAATATTATAAAGTGGTTTAGACACAAATAACCGCCATGGTAACAAGACAACAATAGCTTGACACATGAATTTACCTCCTGGTGTCATCCGAAGTGAGGAATCTTCATGACGTTGAGTAGTGTGGACTGTGCGAGGTTCAGAGTCCACGACTATTTGATTATCTTCAAACTCTTCCCCTTATTCCAGGTTAGGTACTTATGTGGGGCGAGCATGTTGTAAACTTTGCGATCTCCGAGGTTGAAGTTGCTAAACTTCAACACCGCAATCTTATCTTGGTCTGCTCGAACTGCACAAATCCCCTTCGGGAGGTATGCAGACCGAGGTGTACTCAAAATATCTAGGTACATTTTCTCGATTTACTACTCCACTCATGGGTGGAATATAGGTGGGTAATATGGTCGGGATCAATTTAGCATTCACTAGATCATCCCTGTTCTTGGTTCTCTTTTCATCGGATGGTCAGGATGGTCCAGCTCCGCGAGCAATGGACGGAGAGGCTGGCAGTACTCTCGTGGATGATGCTTGTATACCTGTGGACATCGACGTGACTCTGTCAGTCATGAGTTCGATCAGAACTTCCTCAACAGCTTTCTCTATGGCACTTAACTCGTCCGACATACATGCTCGGGGTTAACAATCTCGGGTTCGGGGGGTAGCTTAGACACAGTAATGAGAAAGAGAAAAAAAGCACGATGATCACTGTATAAACTCAACTTAGTCTACAGTCTCAAATTCTCAATTGGAAAAAGTGTTCTCAGTGCATGGCGTGGTGGGATAAATAAGTAACTCGATAACGGGTATGAAGCCTTCATTAACTCTGTTCTGTCCATTATGGCGTAGTCCCAATGGTCGGATGGCGAGCTGTCTGTCCATAAATGGCTTTCCATCCATTCAAAGCATTGATCTAACAGTGATAATGTCCCCAATGACTATATTGCTTCATCATGGCGAAGTGCCATGTGTCGTTGTTCTGATATCCCAACGAAGCTCCAATTTTGCAATTTTTCCTTCTGCAAGGTTTCTTTAGGACCTCTCTGCAACTTTTCGATCTTATCCCTCTTCTTACTTAGATTTCTAGCCTTCTTTCCAGTGAGTTTCGTCTTGGTATTCCTTTTCCCATTCTGAGTCTTATCTTCTTTTGACATGGTGACTTTGCATTGTTGATATTCTTTCCTAAGATTCGCGGGTGATCCTTCTTCTTTATCTGGAATAGGTACTTCAATATTCGGTGGTTCTTCTAGTGTTCTTGCAACTTTAACATTTGGGTCTCTGGTGTTAAATGGCTTTGATCTATTCTTATGTTCTTCAATCAAGTGTGTGATCCTTCTAGTCATGAATTCTTTTAACTCTTGTTTATGTTGTTCTAAAATTTCTTCTTCTTCTTGCCTTTTGGCCTGATCCCTTTCAATCCAAGGTTTTCCTAGTAACATGGTAAATGGAGTGTTGTTCTCAATAAATTTAATAATCTCAAAATCCTCTTCTTTCGAAGCTCTATTGGCAGTCATAGGTAGCTTGGTAAGTCTCTCAGAGAGGGTTATCAATTTTCCTTTGAATAATCCCATTCCTCCCAATGAGGAAATCATAGAAGGCTTTCCTAAAAGTTCCCAAGTTATTTCTATCATAATATTCACCTATGCTTCCTCATCTAGAACACAATCAACGTCGAAGTCTCCTATTCTTTCTTCAAGGCATTATTTTTCTTTGAAGATCTCTAATAAGTTGACATGTTGGTGGTCATTCAGGGTTTCTTTCATTTGCAGTAATATAGTCTCTAATTCTTTCTGGGATTCTGTCATAATCTTAGTTTCTGGATCTGCCTAAGGGTTTTCTTGATTCATATTCATTCTTTCAACCTTAGCAATCATTCTAGGGAAATCCAATACTTCATGGTCCATATATTTACAACAAAGACAACTAGGTCTTATCCTAGGGCATTCCTTAGCAAGATCTCTGGGTTTTCTACAACTATAACAAAGGGTTAGTCCTCTCTTTCATTTAAATGATCCCCAACCTTCCTTGTACTGCGCACTAGAATCATGGTAGCTAACCTGCAAATATTTCTTTCTAGGATCCTGCATACACTTGTTAGTCCAAACATTCTTTCTATGCATAGGTATAACATATTGTTCACTATTCTTATCAGATCTACTCATATCAAATCGTCTTTCATCTATTAATACCCTAGTTTTCAAGCTAGGATAGAATCTATCAAACATACCCAGATCCATACTTTTGAAACAAAAATTTCCACTTGTCTTACTTCTAAAGAGCACAAAGTCTTTAGATCTATAACTTTTCAATATTCTTACTTTTATCAGAACATAGATCTTCTAGATCTTACCTCAAAAATTCTCACTTTTACCTTTCTCAAAGCAAAAAGATTTCAGATCTTACCTCTTTTCTTCAGATCGGACTTCTTTCTTTAGCATAAAGATTTATAAATCAAGTAGAATACTGTGCTCTAGGGAAACAAAGCTTTCACAATTTCAGGTCGGATCTTTGCACAAAGCTTCTTCTTCCTCAGTTCCCAGCAATCACAGTTTTAGGTCCCGACAATGGAACCATTTGTTGGCATAGGGGAAAACCCAGGGTTCAACGCTACAACAATGCACCAACAAAACCCTAAATACTGGCCCTTTCGGCAAAACCTATGAAGCAGATGAAGTCTCACACGAGGTAGAGGCAGGGGTGGTTGTAGGAATCAGGTGTCTGCAACCTCAGCTGGGACACAGATATGTGATTATAATACTTAATAGAGCACTTAGCACCGTTATTTCATCATTATCTAACTAATATCTACTCAGTAGATAAAACAGATCATCACAACATTCACCCTGATCTAATGTATATAAGCACTTAGCAAAGGAATTAGATAAGATCTAGCAGATTCAAGCACTAAGAAAGTTCACATATGTCATATCTAGCATCTAGATTCATCATAAGCACAAAGAATAAATATATCTATCTATCTATATCAAAGCACTTAGCACATAACACATAAACACATCAGAACATTACACTGAGTAGAATAACACAATATTTACGTGGTTCACCCCCACCCTGGGGCTACGTCCACCAAATCTTCTTCTTTATTAGCTTTGATTAGTAATATACATGCATAGAGCCAAAAACCCTTACTCTGCATAAGAAAGGAGATCTTCGAAGCTCGCTAGATCCTCCTTCCTTGCATTACAACAAAAAGTCCTCCACAGTCTCTTACAAGGACTTGCACATGGCTCTACAAGTATCACACAGTATGCACGAAGCCTTACACTTCTTGATCACAAAGATCCCACTCTTAGCACTTAGCCAAATTGCACAATACTTGCGCACTACTTCTTACATTTCCTAGCCTTATATCTATACATACAAAATAGTCCTAAACATGGGTAAACCCATGGGCCAACATCCCATTCCCGTTACATATTTACAAATCCCAAAAAGGACCCAAAAAGGGACCGAGATCCCATGATCTTTGCTTCATCTTGCGCTCCATCTTCGATAGGTTGTCGAAGTCCCAAAATAGGTAAAACTTGACCAAGGATCTCACAAACTTGGTCAAGGGCCAACACCGTGAAAACGGATGACCTCACTTACAAACACGTGTGCCACATCAATGACATCGTAAGTGTCTCTAACCGGAACAAAATGAGCACTCTTGGTCAACTTATCAACTATCACAAGAATGGAATTGTGTCTATGAGATGTGAGCAGCAACCCCACAACAAAATCCATAGAAATGATTTCCCACTTGGACATAGGAACATCATGTGGTTGTAGGAGACGTGTCAGGTGATGCTGGTCAGTTTTCACTTGTTGACACTCTAGGCACTTGGCGATGAAATGGACTACATTGCACTTCATGCCAACCCAGAAGAAAAGCTTCCTCATGTCTGCGAACATTTTCTTCACACCCAAATGCACACAATAAAGTTATCTATGGGCTTCCTTTAGTATGATGCTTTGAATATCCCCACCTTCGGGGATGTACATCCTTCCTCGATATATTAATAGTGCATTTTATTCTAGGATATATCCTTCATAATTTGGATCTAATTGCCTCCCACTCTGGATTTTTAAAGTAACCTTTAAATACCAATTGTCTCCAAGGAGTTGCGTCAACACACGCTCCCTCAAAATGAATTTTAAGGGTACCAAGGAGAAGATACGTGGTCTCCTACTCAAGGCATCTGTGACCACATTTTCTTTTCCCTTCATGTATGAAATAAAAAAATCGTACTCACTCATAAAATCACTCCATCGCCTCTGCCTAGAATTAAGATCCCTTTGAGTGAAGAGATGTTTTAAAATTTCATGGTTCATTTTGAGCTCAAAGTTTTTCCCCACTAGATAGTGCCTCCAAAGTTTCAGAGCTAGCATTAAAACTACCAAATCTAAATCATGAGTAGGTTAAATCTACTTGTTTTGCTTCAACTTCCTTGATGCATACACTATCACTCATCCATCCTGCATTAGCACGGCCCCCAACCCTTGCTTCAAGGCATCCGTGCAGTCTGTGAAGTCCTTTTTCATATCCGACACTCGTATAATTGGTGCACTAGTTAGTAACCTCTTAAGTTCATTGAATGCATTATCGCATTCTTCTTCCCATTCATACCTAACCCCCTTTCATTGAAAAGTGGTGATGGGTTTTTCTATTTTAGAGAACCCTTCCAAAAATCTCTGATAATAACCTGCTAGCCCCATGAAGCTTCTTACTTCATGAGCATTTTTCGGCACTGGCCATTCCATAATGGCCTTTACCTTTTCTGGGTCCACAGAGATTACTTCACTGGAAATGATATGACCTAAATGTGAATTTATTTCTGGAAGAAGGAACACTTCGACAAATTCCCATACAATTTGTTCTCTCTAAGGCAGGACAACACCACTCGCAAGTGTTCCTTGTGTTCTCTTTCATTCTTGTAATAGATGAGGATATCATATAGAAAGACTTGTACAAAATGGTCCAAGTACTTCTGGAATACACCATTCATGAGGCACATGAATACTGTTGGCGCATTGGTCAATCCGAAAGGTACTACAATGAACTCATAATGCCCAAACCGAGTTCAAAAGGAAGTTTTAGGAATATCACCTTCCTTAATCCTTAACTGGTGATACCCTTTCACAAATCAATTTTTGAGAACATTGTTGCTCCTTTCATCTAATCAAAGAGATCATCTATCTAAGGCATTGGGTACCTATTTTTCACTATAGCATGGTTCAAGTCCCTGTAATATATACACAGTCATAAGGAACCATCCTTATTCTTCACAAAAATTACTGGTGAACCCCAAGGTGAGACACTGGGCCTTATTAGCCCTAAGTCAAGTAGCTCTTTCAACTGCATCCACAACTCACAAATTTTTGGTGCTTTCATCCTATACAGAGTCTTGGAAATTGGTTCTGCACTAGGTTTTATCTCAATAGTAAAATCAAGCTCCCTCTCAGGAGATAACTCTGGAAACTCGTTCGGAAAAACATCCTTAAACTCCGACAATACTGGGTACTAATCCAAGGAGGGTCCTTTCCTTTCATCCACTTCTTCCACTACATATAGTCAACACCCTTGCCTCATGCACCGCTTAACCTTCATAGTTGAGATAAAGTGTAGAGACAAATTTCTCCATACACCTTGGATCTCTATTGGCCTTCCTTCATCGTCAACACAAAGCACCCTTTTTGCAAAACAATCTACCATAGCTCGATGGGCTTCTAACCAATCCATTCGAATAATTAGGCCATACGTCTCGAGAGTAGTGACATATACCTTCAACCTAGTAGTACACACTCCCAGGTCTACTAGAAAATTATCAATGCTAGGTCCTACCGCTTGTTTTTCTCCCAAAGCCATCTCGACTTGTTTAAAGTCATCATGCTCGTAGACTTCCAACCCACTCTTTTCTAATGCATATGGTGAAATGAAACTATCTGTGGCACCAAAATCAAACAAAATTTTAACATTTATATGATTCAGCGTACCTGACGACTCCACCACTTTGGATTGATGTTCTGCCTGGAGATTATTAACTGCTGCATAAATCTGGTGGTTGCCACTTGTTCTTCCCATCGGGGCCTTTTCTTCTCTATTCACAAATCCTGCTTGCAACTCTGGGAAGTCATGTTGGTAATGGGGTCCTCCACATCCCCAAAATGTAATACAAGATGGAACCTGCGCACTGCTCTGTGACAGTCTATGAAATGAGTTCCTTCCCCTGGAACCCTTGCCCCTACTAGCTTCTACCTGAGAAGGTCATGGACCTACCTACGTCATTGGTGATGAATGGGATGTTTCACTCGTTGCCATTGAAATACCTATGGAAACTTTCCTTGGTGTGACTCTATTACCATAAGGAGGTGTCCTAGAGCTCCCTCCCCTGGAGAAGGTCCTAGGGGCCTTCCCCACAAATCTAGGATGATGTGGAAAGGTCGATCTCATACCTTCATTTAAGCTCATGTGTTCCTCAGCATAATGTGCATTTTCAACTACTTCCGCTATTGAAGACAGTTTCCACATTTGTACCATGGCCCTTATCTTAGGGTTTAACCCATAGACAAACTTTTATGCATGTCGTTGATCATTATCCATGTATGAAACATATTTTACCAACTCCATGAACCTGATATCGTACTCTTCCACGGTCCTATTTCCCTATACTAGAGCATGGAATGCTCCCACCTGTTGTTCCTCGTAGTAAGCTGGTAAATATTTCCTTCGGAACCTTTCCCCAAAAAGTTCCCATGAGACGATGTCTAGGTTAAGGTGCAACTGCCTCTCCAAGTTGCCCCACTAGTTCAAGGCATTGTCCCTAAATTGAAAGATTGTTATTTTTGCCTTTGATTTGGAATCATATTCTCTTAAGGAGAAACATCGTGTCATTCCTTCCAACCATGCCTCTGCACGTTCACTGGCACGACCCCCAACAAACTCTGGAAGTTTGATCTTCTGCAGTTCTCTAGTGATGTCCTCGGGTGGATGCCCTCCCACTGAATCCCTCGATGCTTCAGGGTTACCCACTCCAGATGGTGTGGGCTCCACTTCGACCCCTGATGGTTGATGCCTTTTTAAAGTCTCATTTATAGCCTCCAAAGAGCGCAAAATGAGAGTTAATTCAGGCGATGGTGGTGGCGGCGTTGGAGGTCTTTGCAATGATGCCCCTCGACCTCGATTTCCTTGAGTCCTAATGATCCTGTATAATTGAATTTGAATCAAACCAAATGTTTTTCAGGGAAGAGTCTAAGGCAATTCACATTCGTGCAACTTATACTTGAAAACATAGAGTTATGCCTAAGTTTTTTTTTTACTTTTTTGTAAACAGACGTTACTCTCTTTAGGGTAAGTGGCTAGGTCAGGGTTAAAGCATCTAAGCTCGATGTCTTCACCTAAGAAAACTACTGACTCTCTCGCCTTGGTAGCTATGCTATCACTGTACCACACTCGCCAATTTCTCTAACTTACCTTCTTAGCGCGCATGAAGCCCCCTCCCCCTTATCATGGTTTAAGTCCTTAGAATTTTTGTTTAAAACTAATTAATGGGATTTTTAACATAATTAATCATTAACATTAACTACTCATTTAATTAATTAATCATTCTAATTAATTAGTCACTAGTTCATTAATCACTAATATCATTAGTTGAAATAAATTTAAAATTTAAAATTAATCAAATTTAAAAATTAAAAATTAAAAAATAGTTTAAACCTTACACTAAATTACTTACTTACACTATATACTTTACATTAATTACTTTATAAAATAATTGAAATAATTACTTTATACTATTCCAATTAATATAATTCCTTTACATTATTCCAATTGAAAAAATTACTTTACATTGTTTTAATTCCAATATTCC
>JZKD02S1096791.1:757493-770975 GCA_000966675.3 Picea glauca
GTTTTGGGATATCCTTGGATAGAATCAATGGGTACCATTAATATTAATGTGAAAAAGAAGTTTTTGAAGTTGTGGTACAAGAAAAAGAAAATCACATTGCAGGATGTGTCTCTCATTAAGAAATATGGGCCCATGGAATCTAGCAAAAAATTTATTACCGAGTCTGAAGTTGAATCAGAGGCAAAGTCTACAAAAGGAGATGAAGCAAAACTACAAGGACATAATCAGGAAGCTAAGGAGGTCATTGCTTCAAAGGCACAAAGTGTTGCAAATTTGAAGAAAATAGAACAAATTCCCACGGTTGTTGTATATCGCCTTCCACATCATATAGAGACTCAAAATTCATCAAGGAAAGGGCATGTACATCAACACATTTAAACACCAACATGGCACCAGAAAGGAAATTGATCAAGAGGTACATGGAGGACTATCAACACTATGGAAAGATATCAAGCTACAAAAACAATCCCATGGAAACCATGACATGATGCAGAGAAAGATCAGGGTGGCAAGGTAGCAGATAAACATCATGTTCGACTTCCATTGGGATGGATGGATGGTCGTACTTGGTAGTAGTTGGCTACACTGCTTAGCCGATCATATTGTATGGTTTCTTCTCATGTTTCAGGGATGAAACATGTGAAGAGGGATGGAATGTGGTATACCTAGGAAGGTAATATGGGGTACCTAGGGAGGTAACCAATGGGAATTTAGTTATGTGTTATTAGTGGAATTCATTTAATATATGAGAATGTGGTCATTCAATGTAAGGTGGACTAGGTCCACTATATTAATAAAGTCTCACTATGGTAGTTGGATGTAATAAATGTGAGAAGGCTCTCTAGAAGGTTCCTAGGAGATAGGGAGAGCTATATAAAGAAGTGTAAGAAATGTAATGAAACATAGTGAAGAATATTGTGATTGTACAAACAAGAATTGCTTGAGGAGTTTTATTCTTCCCTAAGGATTAATATATGGTGTTACCCTACCTCAAGGGTTTTCTCTACTTCTTGTGTTCATGTTATGGTGAAGGGTTTATGGTTTATTCTTGGTATTATTGAAGTGTATTTGCAGATATGATATAGGTACTTAACATAATGCATGAGTAGCAGTACCTCTCAAATACCTAAGAATCCACTTTATTGCCTCCCAAAGTTCTTTACCTGGATTGTCCATATACCTGCTCACAATTCCCACTGCAAGTGCAATATCTAGCCTTGTGCAAACCATTGCATACATCAAGCTGCCAATTGTTGATGAATAAGGGACCTTGGACATGTATTCTATCTCCTCCTATGTCTTGGGACACATTTCCTTAGTTAATTTGAAATGGTTGGATAAAGGTGTACTAACTGGGTTTGCATTATGCATTCTAAACCTGTCCAACACCTTCTCTATGTACTCACCCTGAGACAATGTCAATTTGCGATTTTTCATGTCTCTTGTTATTCTCATACCAAGGATTTTCTTTGCAGCACCCAAATCCTTCATCGCAAATGAATTAGCTAATTTCTTCTTGAGAAAATTTATATCCTTCATATTAGACCCTGCAACAAGCATGTTATCTACATACAATACCAAGATAATATAGCTTCCATTTTCTAGCTTTTCGAAATAAACACAATGATCATAATGACATATACTATAACCCTGTTCTATCATAAACCTATAAAACTTCAAATACCACTGCATTGGAGCTTGATTTAGGCCATACAAGCTCTTCTTCAACCTGCATACCAAATTCTCCTTCCATTTGAACTCATACCCCTGTTGTTGCTACATATAAATCTCTTCCTCCAAATCCCCATGGAGAAAAGTTGTTTTTACATATAACTGTACAAGATTCAAATCTTCTACTGCCACAAGACTTAAAATAGTCCTAATTGAAGTCATTTTAACAATAGGAGAAAATATTTCATCAAAATCTATAACTTTCTTTTTTGAAAACCCCTTTACAACAAGTCTCGCCTTGTCTTGCTTTTCTCCTCCATATTCTTCCTTCAACTTGTAAACCCATTTATTATGCAATGCTCTTTTTCCTACATGTAACTGAACCAAGTCCCAAGTCTGTTTATTTACCAAGGAATCCATTTCCTGCTTCATGCCTTTCTCCCACTTCTTTTTGGTCTCTACCTGCATTACCTCTTCATAACATTCTGGTTCACCAGAATCACTCAACAATAAATAATACAATGAAGGAGAGTATCGTTCAGGGGGTATACTTAACCTGGTAGATCTTCTAACTACACTTGCAGGAGTTTGAGGTACTTGTTTCTCTTGTTGTTGTACATTTTGATTTTCTGGTTCCTTTGGAATTTCTTTTTCAGTGATCTCATCAAGAACTGTGTATTCTGGTTTTTCTTTTTCCTGTTTCTTTCCCTGCAACCGATCTTTGTACATGACCTTCTCATTGAATATGACATCTCTACTCCTAATGATTTTTTTATTTTCATAATCCCATAAACGATAACCAAAATCATTAACATTGTATCCAATAAAGGTACACCTCTTGGATTTTGCCTCAAGCTTTGTTCTATTTTCTTTATCAATATGGACAAATGCTTCACAATCAAAAGTTTTCAAGAAAGAATAGTTTACCTTTTTCCCCATTCCTCCTCTGTAATTCTACCATCCAAAGAGCTTGAAGGTTCTATGTTTATTAGGTAAACAACAGTATCTACAACATCTGCCCATAACTGTAAGGTCAAACCATCATGCAATCTCATACTCCTTGCACACTCCATGATTTTCCTATTCATCCTTTCTGACACACCATTTTCTTGTGGTGTTATTGGAACTATCTTCTCTCTACGAATCCCATGGTATGAACAATAATCCTCAAACTCCTTGCTGCAATATTCATCTCCATTATCTGATTTGAGACACTTTAAACTTTTTCTTGTCTCATTCTCAACCAAAGATTTCCATTTCTTAAAAGTATAAAAAACATCATATTTTTGTCGAATGCAATAAAACCAAGTTTTTCTAGTTGCATCATCAATAAAAGTAACATAGTAACGAGAGCCAACAAGAGATGATACCTGAGTTGGTCCCCATATATCTATATGCACAAGCTTTAACTTTTCACTCTTCTTTTCTTTTCCGACTATGAGAAATCTGACTCTCTTTTGTTTTCCATAAACACAATGCTCACAGAAGTCCAAATCAATTTGTTTAAGATCTGGAAACAAATTTATTTTGTGAAGTATCTACATTCCCTTCTCACTCATGTGTCCCAGCTTGTAATAATCCCAAGCCAAAATGTTTTTATTGGAATCACTAACTAACCCCTGATTTGTTTATTAAGTGTGTGTATGCAGGTTGGCCATGAACATTTCGGCCTTAGGGTTTATTTGGTTATTCAACCACATATTATAAAAGCATAATTGCCATCATATGAATAACATCAACAATACACAAGATAGGAACCACAAGAAATAGCTGAACTTTATTATACGAAAACAAGCACTTGATACAACTAGAAATCGGATATGGAAGATACATAGAGCTGCATCAAAATTCTCCCAGAGATACAAATAAATCCTTCCAAAGGTTGTACCCGTACGGGTGTAGACCGATTGGAAAGTGCCATGTAAATGGAAGGAAATATGTAAAAATAGGTCTCAAGGTCGATTCTCACCTCGATTTACTTGGAGGGTGTGCTTGCGGGCTATGCATTTCTCCCTAGGGGTTATAAGGCAACCAGCAGGATTCGATCCCGTGTCATGCGAGTATGATACTGTCGTTGTTACTGATTCCCCTTGTAAAAAAAAAAAAAAAGCCTCCCAAAGGCTGTAATAGAAAATGAACGCTCAACTGAAAAACTAGGGTTTAAGCCCAACCCTTAAGCAACCGGTACAGCCTGCTGAATTCAATAGACACCAAGGGTTCGTCCCTCCTGAAGATGAAGTCTCCCAAATGCTACCAAACTCCTCCCAATGATAGATCAAGGCAATGGAAGCCTCCTCCTGAAGTATGGACCCCAAGCATTGAAGCCTCCTCCTCAAACTGCAGAAACCCTGAACTGGTACAGCCCTCCTAAAACCTTGAATATGGCCAATAGTACGGCCTAGCTGAATATGGGCTCTGAATCCCCTGAAACTCTCTAGGATGATAGATTAGGCCACCACAAGACCTTGAGAGAAGTTTCAAGGTCAGATCTAGCTTGTGGCCTTCTAGATCTGATAAACACTAAATCACCAAATCGTCCTCTTCATCCTGAAATCGTCTCAACCTGCAAATAGATGATAGGTACGTGGTAACTCCTCGAAGAAGCCCTCAAACCGATGAGCAAGGTCTTTCAAGAAAAACCCTAATGCTGAAAACCTTCAAAGCTCCTTCAATATGTTGGATCAAACTCTTCCTTCTCCAATGGTGTGCCCCTGCAAGAAAACCCTAGTTGGTACGACCCTGTTGATACAAATGGTATGGCCCTGCTAGTCCTCCTGGATGGATGATAGATGTAGAGTGGTGTGGATGGTGCATCATCACCCAAATGAACCTGTCCAAAATCACCTTGAACATAATCTAGAAAATGTTACCTATGGGGTGTGGCATGAAATGAAGCCCCTGAATCTACTACCCAAGACTCAGAAATATTATCTATAGAAAGAATCAAAGCATCTTGTAACACATCACCTGTTACATTTGCTTCCTGATTTCTCTCCTGCTGTCCATCTCTTTGTTTCTTTGGAGCTCTGTAGTGTTTCTTCATATGTTATTTCTTCCCACAATTCCAACACTCTATCTTTCCAAGTCTGGATTTGGATCTACCCTTCCTAGAATTCCCACAGTTCCCTGGGCCCTTTCCTCTATCCTTTCATCTTCCTCTGTTCTCCATGTTCAATGCATTACCTGATGTCTCACATGTTCTTTTCCATCACATTTCCTCACTAAGGATAACACCAACAACATCATAAAATTTTAAAGTATTTGAACCAAAGACAGAGTTACTTACATCCATGACCAAGTCGTTCCATCTTTTTGGCAATGAGAACAAGATTAGAAGAGCCCTGACCTCATCATCAAAGTCCACTTTTACAGAACTTAGTTGATTAGTAACCGTATTAAAATCATTTAAATGATCTGCAATAGACCCACCTTGTGACATATTCATATTAAATAATCTCTTCATTAGAAATACCTTATTGGACACTGAGGGTTTTTCATACAATTTAGCCAATGCGTCCATCAAATCCTTCGTTGTATTTTCTTTCTAAATATTGAAAGCCACCGACGTTGCCAGGCTCAGCTGTATCGTTCCTAGAGCCTTTCTGTCAAGAATATCCCATTCTTAGTCCTTCATAGTCGTCAACTTATTTTCTATTCCTCCCAATGGTAGGAATAGATCCTTATGATATAAATAATCTTCCATTTGCATCTTCCATAACTAGTAGTTTTGGCCATTAAATTTTTCGACCCTAAACTTTCCATCTTTCGACATTTCTCCCACTCAAACCAGGAACCCTCTTTTCTTACAAGTTACCTTTCCCTCTTATACTAGTTGTTAGAAAAACAAGATCGTGTAGCAATAAAATAAAACAAATGTGGAAATAAAAACACAAAAGATACACAATACAATAGAGACACAGATATACGTGGTTCACCCAGTGTGGGCTACGTCCACTAAAGAAATTGTCAGGTCCTTGCTTTATTATTATCCAACAAATGAAGGGATACAACCTACAACAAACCCGCTATAACTTCCTCTTCTTTGTCTCACAATATCCTATCTCAGAATACAATATTCGCCATGATACACAGCCGCAATACATTTCCCTCATAAGAGAGGGTTTCCTTCTAGGGAAAAAAACCCTAGCATAACTTCTACTGTTAGATATGTGACCTTATAATGAATGGTCCAGATTTACAATGAAATTACAATATACTTTTACAAGGTAATTTTTCCTTCAGGGGCTTCACCCCCAAACCCTTGCCAAGGGCCCGCTTTCCCTCGAAACCCCCAGCCGGGGGGATAGCCCCCTCGGACCCCACAGAGGGGGTAACCCCCCTTTTCACTCCCCCGCGTGGAAGAGTATACATACTTCTAGGGTGTAAATACTTCATGGGGTATAAACACAGCTAAAAACAAAAGACCTCTGAATCAGGAAGATAATCAGGCTCCAAAACCAACATAGTATTGTGATCTTTTGGCTAGTTTGTAACGACATTTTTCTGAAGTTGTGAAGGTCCAAAGTAGTGAAAGTTTTAGAGTTGAAAAAAAATGGAAACCCTAGTTTTATGAGGTTATACGTAGGTTTCATAAGGACAGTTTGCGTACATACGCAGGCTACAGGAGGACATGTCATGTATCTAAGGAAAAGGTTTGAAAACAAATGCATAGATGATTTGCAGCAAGGTTTGATGGTACAACACAGTTGATACAAGGTATGAGATGGTATGATTAAGGTTTTCATGAGTAAAGGTATGTCTTTTATGTATTTGTTTGAGGCTTGTATCTTGTATTGTATGGCATATTCTTAAGGTATGTCTTGGAGGCCCTTGATGGTACATGATTGCATATGGTTGAGGTGATATTATTACATGCTTGAGGGACACTCTTGGTATTTGGTATATGTTTGTTATGGTTCATTGTTAGAGGCACATCCTTGTGATATTGGCATATGAATGAGGTATATCTGATGGTACATGGCATGATCAAGAGTGATATGGTATATGGTTGAGACACATTTCATGGTATATGGTACATGGTATCATACATGTGTTGTTGTACATTGTTGATGTACATGATTGATACATGGTATGGTACATGATTGGTACTTGGTATACATGGTTGACGGTTTGGTATATGGTTGATGGTATGTTGGTGATCTTGGTACATTCTTGGTAGAGGCATGTGTTGGTGGTGTTGTAAATCTAGTTGAGATCTGTCCTTGGTATATGATCCATGTGAGAGGATCTAGTTGAGTATCAGTGATAGTGATAGGTTGGACAAGTTGATCAGTTACAAGTTGATGTGACAATGATAGTGATAGTAGCAGTGGAAGTGACAGTGGTAGTGACAGTTTGGTTTACACTTAAAATTTAGGGTTGTTGGACAGGGCAGGGAAAGGGGGTTGTATCCTCCTTCTGGTTGGAGTTGGAGAATCAAGGAGTTTGAGCTTCCTTCATGTTGGAGCCTGATAACTAGGTGTTTGTAGCCACCTTCCGGTTGGAATCGGAGAACCCAGAGGGTTGTAGCCTCCTTCTAGTTGGAGCCATAGAATTCAAGGACTTGTAGCTTCCTTCTCATTGGATCCTGTAAATAGGGGGTTGTAGCCTCCTTCCATTTGTAGCTGGAGAATTGGGAATTTGGTTCTTCCTATGAATGAATTATTTATATATATAAGAAAGCATTCTTTGGTTTTCTCCCATTTGGGTTTCCACGTAAATATTGGTGTACTGTGTATCTAATGTGATAATTTTGATGTGATGTTGTTTATGATTATATGCTCATTATATATTAATGATAAATTGTTGAAAATTGTGGATAAAGTGAATGAATATATATTGTGATTAAAAGTCGTATAAAGTGCTCGTATTGATTCACACCCCCCCCCCCCTTCTCAGTATTCCAACAGGAGAAAGACATCAAAACTCTCAGCAACAACGCATCCTCTCATGAAGCATCTCTTGAGGAACCTTTGTATTGTAGGGTCATATCACTCTGCATCCAATGCGACGTTTGAACATCCTATATTAGGGACAAAGGAATGTGAATGAGACAAAGTAGAAAATGTAAATTTGTTGATAACTTCCTTCTAGTTTGTCTTGTTCCAACTACTTTCAGCTTCATCCTCATTCTTACATAGGTCAATAGCTAGTGAGGGAAGATGAAAGGTTTTGTAACTACATCTTAAAGAATTCAAGAAGAACTTTTCATCATTTTTTCTTAGTATTTATATAATTAAAGGAAGAATCCCATTTGGAAATGACTCTTCAAGCATTATATACAACCACGAAACTATTTTTGGAGAAAATACTATGTTAACTAATATTGAGAAACTCTCATTGCCAGTTTTGAAAAAGAGAAGAACTTGTGTAAATTGTTGTTTGTTGTGAACCATTTTCAATAGATTGTCGATTGTTTACATGTGTCGTAAGAGTATATTTTTCCTATATACCTTTCTTATGCAATTCATACCATGCTTGAATCTTTTTTATCCTTTTTCATTTTTATGTCATGAACATATGGGAAAGGATAGAGCATAGTTAATAAAAATGACATATTTACAACCAAGGAGTTATGGGATAAGTTGGGGAACTTGTATTAGTCTAAATCCCTAGTAAATAAATTTTTCCTGCAGAAAAATATATATAACCTAAGGATGAGATATGGAGACTCAGTGACAGAGCATCTGAACACATTCAATACTGTGGTAAGTCAATTGTTATTTGTTGAGATTAAAATTTCAGATGAAGATAAGTGTATTAGTTTATTGTTCTCTTTTCCAAACTTGTGGGATAGTCTGATAAACAACACAATAAAAGGCCATAGGTAGTAGTATAACTACCTTGAGTTTTGATGATTTGGTCTCATCCTTGTTGTCGGAGGATATGAGACAGAAGAAAATGGAAGGATAGAGAACATATGCATTATTTGATAGAGGACGCTCCTAGGATAGAAATAGATATAGGTCCTCAAGTGGGAGATCTAAGTCTAAGGGTAGATATAAATCTCCCAGAAATTTTGTAAAGGTATGTTGGAGATGTGGAAAAGAAGGGAACTTCAAGAAGTAATGTAGATCCAAAAGTTTTGAGAAAGTGAAGGCATATGAAGGTGCTCCCTCTATAGGAAAATACCTCCAAGGAAGAAGGATGGGATGTGTACTTGGATTCTTCAAGCACACATGTAGATCATGAGGCATGGTTGGTTGACTTAGGTGCATCCTTTCATATAAATCCCCACAAGTAGTGGTTCTATGAATATGAAAGGTATGATGGAGGTAATGTTTTCCTAGGTGATGACTCAACAACCAAAATCATAGGATGAGGAAAATTCAAATTGAGGCTCATAGATGGAAGGATTAAAACACTGCCTGGTGTTATGCACATTCTAGTATTGGCCAGAAATTTGATTTATGTAAGAAAAATGGATGATGCAGGGGTAAAAACGGTGTTTTAAAAAGAAACATGTATGATGGTTCGAGGAGAAATGGTGTTTCTGAAGGGAGTTCATATTGGAACTATGTATTCAATGCAAGGAATCTCTATTAGTGATGGTTTTAATAGTTCCATTGTTCCAGATATTGGAGTAGAAGAAGAAAACACTCCTACGGTCTCTGGAGAAAATTTTATGTTGTAGAATCAAAGACTGGGGCATATTAGAGAGAAGGGTCTTCGACTACTACATGGTAAAGGTATGGTTGAAGGTATGTCTAACTTCTCTTTGGATTTTGATTTCTGTGAACATTGTGTATATGGGAAGAAGAATCAAGTAATATTCCCCTATGGTGAAATGAAGGCAGAAGGAATTTTATAGCTAGTGCACAGTGATGCATTTGGACCTATGTCAGTTCCATCATTGGGAAAATCTGTGTATTATGTCTCATTTATAGATGAATTCATGAGGAATACTTGGATATATTTCCTTAAGCATAAATATGGATTCTTTGATAGGTTTAAAGAGTTTAAGGATCTTATTGAGAATCAAAGAGAGAAAATAATTAAGGTGTTGAGGACAGATAATGATGGAGAATTACGCGGGAATGAATTTGAATAATTATATAAGAAATGAGGTATAGAAAGGAAGAAGACTACTCCATATACACATCAGCAGAGTGGAGTTATGGAAAGGATGAACAAGATGTTGATGGAAAAAACAAGTTTCATGCTAAGTGATGTCGGGTTAGGGAAATAATTTTGGGCAGAGGCAATAGGCACTGAATGTTACTTGGTCAATATATCACCCTCATCAGCACTAGATTAAAAGAATCCACAAGAGGTATGGACTGGTAAGAAACGTTCTCTCACACATCTCAAGGTATTTGGTTGTGAGGCCTATGTTCATGTTCCAAAGGAAAACATGAGTAAGATATATAAGAAGGGAAAAGGGTATCCTTATTGGGTATAAATAGGTCTCAAAGGTTATAAACTTTGGAACCCGTAAAATATGAAGGTTGTGTTTAATTGAGATGTGGTATTTAGAGAAATGAATGATGTTGTCAAATAGGAAGTCCTACCAAGTAAGGAAGAACCAGAGAAAATAGAGTTTGAACCAAATGATGATGAATCAAACTCTATAGAAGAACATGAATAAGAAGAATAAGATCCTCATACTCCAGTATTGAGGAGATAGGTGTGGGAAAAAAGGATACCAGAAAGGTATACTCCATCTAATTTTCGTTCAAATTTTGCTTTGTCTATTACTAATGATGATCCTAAAACTGTTAGGGAGGCAGTGGATTCATAGGATGGAAAACTATGGAAAAAGGCCATGGTTGAAGAAATGACAACCTTGTATAAGATTGAGGCTTGGGATCTAGTGGATTTTCTAACTCGGAGAAACCCCATTGGCAGCAAATGGGTATCAATAATGAATATTTTATTAACTTTTTCCTATACAATCCATGGGTATCTAATAATGGATAGTTTATTAGTTGTTCATTATTAGCTTGTGAGCATATTCCTATATTATCTTTGAACATATTCCTTTATTATCTTTGTGAGAATATTCCATGGGTACTAATAATGAAAATTTTATTAGTTCTTCATTATTATCTTTGTGAGCATATTCATATATTATCTTTTTCCGCAGGAACAATTTATTTACCAGGGACTTAGACTGATACAAGTTCCCCAACTTATCACATATCCTTGGTTATAGCTTCCTCTGTGTTGAGGAAAAGATATGAAATGATCTTACTCAAGCATTTTCAGATCTTACTTGGCTAAAGAAAGATAGACGAGAATATCACCCTATGGTTATATCCATCAAAAATGTTATCCTAATTCACACGTATTGTTTACAAGTGCTTAGGTTGTTCTTTTATAAATAAAATCTTGCTGAAAAATTCATTATTTATGTGTTTTTCTGAAGATGTCAGACGTTGAAACGAATATAGAGACAGAAGTAAAGACAATAAGTCAATAATCAAAACATATGAGACATAAGGAAATCCTTTATTTCATTCCAATTCATCAAAGAATCATTCTCTTTACAAAATTCCCAGAGGATGTTTTGGACCAAAGTCAAACTTAGACATCCCCGATGAAACATACAAAAGGACTTCTGACAGAAAATAAAAAAACTGAACTTTAAAAGTTGGATTCTCTTGCCATAGATTGTTTCCCACTTGAATCTGCACAATATCTTTTGCCATTCATGAAATCTAATTCACAAACAGACAAGTCTACATAGAATATCAAAGATAGATCAACACCTCTGAAAAACAAGTGTATGAATGATGTAATTCATCCCTGAATATTGTTGTCTACAATAGGACCATGCTATCATAAAAGAAAATTAGACTTCTAATGAATTAAGGAATGAATGAAAATTGAATTATCTCAACAAAACTCAAAGAGAAAACCTTAGATGTTTCTCCTTCTATTCCCATCCTATTCCTCCCTTTCATTTTACCTTTAAGAAAAATAGAATTGGTTGAAGTAGTTGAACTACTTCCTTAGTTAAGTTAACTAAAACTCAACCAACTTTTTATTTAAGGGGGAAAAGTAATAAATCATAATAAGGGTTTTTAAATAAATAATAACTAGTAGGTGGGACCCCTTGTGACTCCTTTTATCTTTTAACAATCATAACACAACTAGTTAATTAAACAAAACATACCTCCTTGTGACTCCCATCATCACATTCATATTTGACAATTTATCTCAATGACAATTGAAATTATTTCCAAATTATATCACTCATATATCCAAAAATAGTATGTTGTCCAAAATTTTAGAAGTCAATTGTTCTCAACAATTAATAAATAAATAAAAACTTAAAATCCATATTTCCCACTCTAGGAGGAAATATTTCCCTTGTTGTTGTTGTCATCTTTTGATCTCTTTTGAATTTTCCTTAGGCTATTTGGAGCCTTTAGGCCTAATCTCATTGATCACATGAGAGCAATCATCCCTCAAATGCATGCGGGAGGACACAGATTTATCTGAGTCATTGGAGAGTGAGGAAGGGGCAACAATGGCTTTTCCTTTGTCAGGGGCATGGTGGGCCTCAATTTTCAACCTTTTGATAGAATGGGAAGACTAAATTGATGAGTGAACAGGGGAATATTGGACAATTCGATTGATAGGCGGGGGAGCAGGTAAAGATAAGTTAGGCCAGCCACGATGTTGGGAGACTGTCGGGTGGACAATCTCTTTCCATCCATCATTTTCTAGAACTTCAGGCTGTATTGAGACATGAGGAGGTGCAGGAATACCAGGGACATGTGAGGATTAGAAGGGAGGCCTTTGAGGCCTAGGCTGGACTACTCCTTTCCCAATCTAGCTAAAAAACCCAGCTTGAAATAGATGGCCTAACTCTTGCAAGTCTGCATCAAAGTGTATAGAGAATCTTGGCCTTCTAGGGCCCCTATTCCAATTACCTCTCCCTTAGTTAACTCTGCCATGGATACCTCTGCTGAAAAAGCTCATTCATGTATGCATAATTGATTAGAAAATAGTTCTTTAACAACCATACATGACAACTCTTTTTAAAATATGAAATAAAATTTGGCTCAGCAAGATATCAAACTCATGCAATCCAATCCATACAAATTGTTTAATAGTTGTCAATGAGCAGGGGGTGAACAAATTTTATGGGATATGCGAGGGGTTGTATTCAGAGAAAAAATGTTAAAATGAGTGGGAAAAGATCATGATTACTGCTCACATACGACAAACAATCAACTGTAATGTAAATGTTAAGGTCCTAACCCGCACATAGGTAGATCAATGTATTCGGATGTAATACATGTCAATATTAATAAGACCTTTCAATAAAATAGAATAAGGAGGATGTAAGAAGACCTAATAGAATCTTTCGCTTCTAGAAGGATCTTCCTCTAGATGCTTCTCTTAATAGACACATTTAGTATAAATAAGGGTCGAGGGTATGAAAACCCTATCTTGGAGATTATTGTAACAGAGCACTGCTCGACTAGAGGTTTCCCCCTTGAAGAGGCATGTGAACATTTCTTTCTGAATCAAAGTTATTTTCTATTGCTATTTCATATATCATTTCTGTGTATTGTGAAGATTATGCTGGATATTTTACTGTTATTATGCCATTTCTAGCATTTTATTTATGTTATGCATATTTTATATATCTGGTATCTTGCAAGTGGTATCAGAGCACTTTCCTTGGCAGAAATTGTGGGTATTTTTTTTCCAGGGTAGAGACGTATTCCAGCGTCTTTAAACCACAAAGATCTGTCGTTACGTGCATAAACCCGCGGTTGAGGGATTCATACACGCAGGAAATACAAGTGGTTCTTAAGCGCACATCTGTTGGCCACCCTTGTAACCCCTGTTGGT
>JZKD02S1096791.1:786460-802886 GCA_000966675.3 Picea glauca
TGCAAAGAATATAACACATATCCAACATGGATGGTGTGTTCTTTTTTTTCTTTCATTTTTGTATCCAGTCATTTTTCATAATCTAAGCAATAAGTTAGTGATAATAAATTTTAGATCTAAGGAAATAAACCCACATTAATAAAATATTTCATTATAATGCAAGATCTGTTGCGATGAACTGTTCTAGTGGAATATCCATGGAATTTTATATATCATATTGGTATCAAAGTATTTTTCTTGGGGGTATTAGTGGAAAGTTATAGGATCTAGGGATTGGATAAAGAAGGAAGTCACAAAGCCCTATCCATGTGTTGTGGCCTCAACAACCCCCCTTCACTTTCTCTTTTACGAGTCAAAGAAAAGGGGGCCCCTACTCAAATTTGAACTCTAATTCCTAATTCTCTATTGCTTGAACCTAATGTTAATTCTTTATCTACCTTGAGAGAGTTGGGGGTTTAATATTTATTGATTATTGTCTTTAAGGGAGGTTTATTATTCCTTTTCATCTTATTCTTTCAAATGTCTTCTTATTCTTCATGACTTATGATGCTTCGTTGACATTTGTATGATTACACAATTTATATTCAATACCTTTTGCATATTCCAAAGTATTTGATGATCCTATGCAGCTGCAGGGTTTGATGTTATATTGTATGTCTTGAATGAGTTTATTTTTGAGGATTTTATGAATGGGTGGCTCAAATGAAAAACACATATGCACTATGCATCATTTTGCTTTAATGTGTTTCTTAATGTCTTCATCTTTATGATCTCGTATGTTGATCATACTTTCAATTTCAAATTCTTATCTTGAATAGAAAGATCACTAATCCTTCCTTTGAGTTTGAAATTGGTACATGCAGTTTTCAGGAAACTTATCTATAACATTCAAGATCATGGATGATTATCTTTGAAAAAACCCAAAATTCATTCATAAGTTTGTTGAAGGAATAGAATGTAATGTTTATGGTATAATGGAAAGTGTCTTCTTCCTCACATAATTTATCTCAACTTTTCTATGGTTGTAGGAGCAGGTTCACAAGGTCACTTTCTTCACATGACTACTCCATCCTTGAAATGCATGTGGGGGGATCCCTTGATCTTCTTATTATTTCCTATACTTCTCTCTATACGGATCTTATCTATCATTTGAAGCCAAAAGTCATCATTATGAACTATGACTTCTCTTTCCCAAACCTCAGCCAATTTTTCTTTTTATCACTATTGCATTGATGATGTCTCAGGTTGGAACATTGATCCTTATCCAGAACCTCGATCCTTATTGGGATTACCCTCACTGGGAAGAAGATTCACCTTTGATTATTGTTTCCTCGAGGTCTAAATTTCGCAAGTCTATTGGATCTACTTTTCCTACAATCCTATCTCGCAAGCTCATCAGATTTACTCTATCAAGAATCCTCATTTGGAGTGTTGAGTCTTCATTGTCTTAAGACTATTTTCAAGCATGAATGTTGAAATCCTATCGTTCTCCCCCCATAGAGTTTGTCTTATTGGGTTGGCCCAGTGAAGTCCCTTGTGATATTCCCGAGGTATGAAAGGTGTGAGATTCTTTGGATTGATCTCTGTCGGGTCTTTTTTTCGACCTCCCCTCTCTCTGAAAACCCAGTCCTAAGACCTATTGAGCTTCTTCAATGTGGAACCTTGTCCAATAATCACTCAATGCTTTCTCGCCACTTGTCATAACCAATTTCATGCATCGTTTCCTTATGTGGCAACCCATTCCCTGATATGATCATATTCCCTCTCCTTGTAATTTTATTAGGTATGCCCTCTGATATATTCATCTTGACTATATTGACTTGTATCGTTTGTCTGACTAGAATCGATCTCTTTTTATCATATGAGTCTCTCTTTGAGATGCTAATGTGTTGCATGATGTGTCGTCTTTTTACTCCCTATCTTATTTCCATTTTTCATATCCAAATTTGAGCAATCGTGATCTCTGTATGACATACCTACCTGACTCAACACCCGATTACTTGAAATCTACATGGTAAAACTTGCTCCTATTTTTTATCCCTAGGAGTAGAACCATGACTCATGTGTAACTTGGCCTTATTTTCCTAATTTTGTATATAATTTGTATAGTTTTATTTTATTTCTAATTTTATTTATTTATTTTTATGTATTTATTTATTTCTTTTTGTAATTTTCCCATGGTTTTGATTGCACATGGTTTTTACAAATTTTCCATGGTTTTTTATTTCCCATGGTTTTCCTAAAATTACCCTTGGTATTTATTTTTACATGGGAAAAATCAAGTTCACTTTAGAAATAGTTTTACATGGGTAAAACTTGTTTTACATGAGTAGAGATAGTTTTACATGGGTAAACTATTTTTACGTGGTGTGTTTTGCCTAAAAACCTAATGTATAGTTTTTATATGTACATTATCATTCTTTTTTTCCCATTCTTCCCCTAAGTCATAGGTTGTATATTTTATTTTTATTTTTCTTATCTAATTTCATTTAGTTGTTGGAAATATAACTGAGAGGGGGGGGTGAATCAATTATGTATATAAGATTGAAACTTTTTTTTTTTTTTTTCTGATTCCTTTTAGATTATTATTTAATATGTTGTTGATAACTTATCATGCATAGATATACAATATTTGATCAATCACATAGAATACAAATAGACATTGATTTTCATGAGTAAACCCATAAGGGTGAAAACCTCTTCTTCTTAGGATGTCAATCAATCTCCAACTTTCATGTACATTGCAGTCTTTGAGATCCAACTCAAATATGAGGCTACAACCTATGATAACAAGCTACAACTTACATATAGCACCAACTCTCAAATTTCTCTAGCACCAACTCCCATAATATCTTCTAGAACCAACTAGAATTTAGAGTGTTGTAATCCTCCCTAGCACCACCCTACCACCCTGATTGAATCTTACAAAACTTTACTTACTTGATCTATCTCTGATATGGTTTGTTATAGCTCCATGTCTCCTCTGTCTTCTTCAGCTTCTATACTATATTCTACTTCTTCATCGTTCAACTACTATGCTCTACTCTTTTTCCTCCTGCACTCAACACCACCTGTTGTTCAAATTCTCTTCTGACTTTTATGCTATGTGTTTCATCTGCATCCTCTTCACTACACCATAGATCTCCCCTTCATATTATGCACTGCATCTCGTCCTACCCACATGCATCACTCTCCGAGAGATACATTGTCTCTTCTCTATTCTACATGTCTTTCACACACCAACTCATCTGCCTGATCATCATGTGAACTCTTCATCTTCTCTGGCCATTATTCAAGGTTCTTTGGCTTCTTTGACAATTATCCTGAGAATATTTTGCTTCTCTGTCAATCAAAATTATTCTTCTCTGGCAGTTATAGCCAGTCATTTTTTTTGGCTTCTTTGGCTTTGAAGTCCCTTCCTTCATGTGACCTCTTGCGGTAAACATATTCCTATTCAAAAGGCACTTCACATTCTTTGTCTAGCGAGCACTAGATCCCTATTTTTCGATATGACCTTGGGCGATTAACTTCACATGACCACGTTATTGCAGGCGCAAGCTCTCTTCTCATTAGCCCCCTGTCACATGTGACCTCGGGCTACGTCTTTGCGTAAGAAAACGATTGCAGGCATGTCCAATAGTGGTTTGGGATTAACCTCTTTTCTCCCCACAATTTTCCTCCAGCTACCACATACCCCTTCTCTGATACTGTGGTTTCAATTGTGGCCTACCCTTAGAAAATTAACTTCCAAGCAACTTTTGATCTCCCAATCAGGCGTGGTCGTCGATCTCGCAGTCTCTGATAGATTCCCTTGATCAACGACTCTGATCTATTATCTTTCCCTGCCTTCTTTCCTCTATCCACACACAATCCTTAGTCTCACCGACCAAGTGACATGTGGCCCTCCAAACCAACGGACGAGATCGATTTCACTTTTCGAGCTTCGAGAGTCTCGATTCTCAAACTCCACTTGCTCTCGGATTCCACGATATAACGATGTGTGGTCTTCTCAAATCAACGATCACAATCCCTTTAGGTATTCGGGGTTCGTAAATATCAACTTTCCAACCTTTCAACCTTCCTTTGCTTTTTCTCGGAGCTGGAAATCCACTGACGTGTGTCCCTTTCAGATCAACGGTCACGATCCTTTCGCATCTCCAGACTTCGTAATTCTCAATTCTCAACTGGAAATCCTTCAAGTGAGATTTCTTTGAAATCTCAGATCAACTGAAACGTACTCCCCTTGATGATCAATGGTCGAGATTTGTCTTCGGCGATTTTCATGTTCTCCCCATCCACAAACTTCTGAATTTACAAACCTCATGCCACCTGTCCTCCTCAATGATGGACGACCCCAAAACACTTAGAGACTTCGGAACTTTGGGCAAGTGTTGGTGGTAAATATCCCGAAGTAAAAATCCCAGAGTGACGTCACTTACTTACGTCACTTGATGATGTGTCATGAGCCTAGTAGTTGCCACATGTCACTTGGATTTATGATTTGCACGTACCTAAAATGCCAAATCAACTTGACACTTGTCATTGTCTGATTGTACCACACGTCCTTATTGATGTAGTCTTACTGACGTGGATCCTCATTCACTTCGGGACTTTGGGTATTTCGACTTTTCAAGTCACCAATTATTTTGTAGTGAGAATCCCAGAACAGTAACCTCCTTGCATCTTTTAGACCCAAAATAAATGTTGTTCCTCGATCATGTTCTTATATTGATGGCTCGATCTTTCTACAATGATGATTTTCTAGCTTATCCTTTCCTTCCACTTTAAAATGATCTGACATCTGACGTTTACTCCGGCTCTCCGGAATTCGGGGATTTCAGATCTCAAACTGAAACTCTCGAAGTGATTTCTCCGAAGCGTAACCTCCTCACATGTTTATACCCGAAATGAATGTTGTTCATTGATCAAGATCTTATATCAATGAATATTTCTTATCATGTCCTTCCACTTAAATCAATATGACAACTGACGGAAATTCAGATGATCAAATTCTCAATCGTTTTTCCCCGCTTATCCTATTCTTCCATTAATTCAAGGCCCTAACCCTAAACTAGTTGGTTGACCCTACAAACATAAAAATTCTAGTTAATTTTTATTTTAGCATTCGTTTTAAAGCTTGATTTACTCAGAAGGTGTGTGGTAGTGCAATTGATTTTGTTAAGACTCTTGCGAAAAAATGAAACTTATAAGAACACTAGCAAAGAAGGATTATCTTTCTTATTTTCTTTTGAATTGCTTTTATGATGAGAAGAAAACACAACACTATGCTAATTTATTTTTCTTTTTCAAATAACAATGCAAAGAAAATTACAAGAAAGAAAGAGACCTAACAAGCTAAGTATTTTTTTTTTATATTTTCTTCCAATCAAAGAAAAAGTAACAAAAGATTGTAAAAGAACCTGGTTTTAAAATTTCAAGCTAAAAATAAGTAAAAAAAGCTAGGAAACACAAGATTTTTTTTTTTTAAAGACAAGCAAACTGATGTCAAATCTAGGCTTAAAGACTGTAACTACAGAGACCAGTACTAAATCAAGAAACCCCTGAGAAGTCAGACTTCAATCAGGGAAGAGGATGACCGCCTCTTCTTAAGAAAAAGGAGTCATGACATGGGCACGCTACTGACACTTAAGCAACCTCTGTATGTATGTGGGTTGTCCAAAGTTAGGGCTCGTATGTAAGCAGACAGACCTTCTGCATGTCGTGTACACCTCTGTAACTACTTAAAAAAAATAAAACAACAGTCAAAGGGACAAGGCATGGAATAATTGTATGGAAGACAAGAATCCCTTAAAGACACAGTAACTATAGAGAATTCAAAGAGGTAATTAAACCAATTAAAACACCCAAAAAGATCCCCAAAACACCCTAGAGGCTCCCCAGTATGGTTGCCAATTCTTCTATAGTGGGAAAACCCCCCTACGAACTACACTAGGGTTCTAAAATGTAGGTAGAGCTAACCGTCTAAAGTCTCCTACCCTTAACCATTATCCCGACAACACCCCACATTCATATATAAAGTACAAAGTATAGGTATCTGGTAGTCTTACCTTGAACTCTGTGTTCGTTGTCAATCCCTGTAAAGCATTTGGAATTTTGAGCACTGTAAGGCATTGTTTTTATCACTTTGAGAAAATAATATAAAATATCCATTGGAAGCTAGACAAGGATATGTAGCCCAAGAGAGGGGTGAACTCCCTTATCATTTGTTGTGTTATGTGTTTACTGTTAGTTGTTAATTGTTGGTTATTATGTGCATCTTATGTGTGAATTTTATTTTATTTTATTTGTTTTCAAATTGATCCTTTTTCCCAGGAACACATAATTAACACTTACAAATAATTTAAAAGATTCAAGTCTTCTTCATTTTCAGATCATGTCTTAATGTTCCTTTACATGTTGATTTGGATTTACATGAAAATGTTGAAAATATTAATGTTTTAGTTGGACTTCATATGTATGTATATTTCTTTACTATGGGGGATATAGATAAGAGAGAGAATTATTTTTTGGAAGGAACATATGTATCCTCCCATGATCCAGGTGGATATTGGTGGCCACCCACCTATTCCAACTGGCTCCTCATGTTCGTTTTTGTTCAACACGTTCTTCTGTACTTCTTTGTAATTGTGGGTTCTACACTTTTGGGGCTTTCTGAAGCCCCACACATCCTCTTGGAAAAAATGAAACTTATAAGAACACTGGCAAAGAAGGATTATCTTTCTTATTTTCTTTTGAGATGCTTTTATGATGAGAAGAAAACACAACACTATGCTAATTTCTTTTTCTTTTTCAAATAACAATGCAAAGAAAATTCCAAGAAAGAAAGAGACCTAACAAGCTAAGTATTTTTTTTTTTATATTTTCTTCCAATCAAAGGAGAAGTAACAAAAGATTGTAAAAGAAACTGATTTTAAAATTTCAAGCTAAAAATAAGTTAAAAAAGCTAGGAAACACAAGAATTTTTATTTTTTTTAAAAGACAAGCAAACTGATGTCAAATCTAGGCTTAAAGACTGTAACTACAGAGACCAGTACTAAATCAAGAAACCCCTGAGAAGTCAGACTTCAATCAGGGAAGAGGATGAATACCTCTTCTTAAGAAAAAGGATTCATGACACAGGCACGCTACTGACACTTAAGCAACCTCCATATGTACGTGGGTTGTCCAAAGTTAGGGCTCGTATGTAAGCAGGCAGACCTTCTACAGGCCGCGTACACCTCTGTAACTCCTTAAAAAAAAGAAAACAACAGTCAAAGGGACAAGGTAGGGAATACTTGTATGGAGGACCAGAATCCCTTAAAGACACAGTTACTTGTAGATAACTCAAAGAGGTAATTAAACCAATTAAAACACCCAAAAAGATCCCCAAAACGCCCTAGTGGCTTCCCAGTATGGTTGCCAATTCTTCTATAGTGGAAAAACCCCCCTATGGACTACACTAGGGTTCTAAAGTGCAGGTAGAGCTAACCGCCTAAAGTTGCCTACTCTTAACCACTATCCCGACAACACCCCACATTCATATATAAAGTGCAAAGTATAGGTATCTAGTAGTCTTACCTTGAACTCTGCATCCGGTGTCGATCCCTATAAAGCATTTGGAATTTTGAGCACTGTAAAGCATTGTTTTTATCACTTTGAGAAAATAATATAAAAGATCCATTGGAAGCTAGACCAGGATATGTATCCCAAGAGAGGGGTGAACTCCCTTATCATTTGTTGTGTTATGTGTTTACTGTTAGTTGTTAATTGTTGGTTATTATGTGCATCTTATGTGTGAATTTTTTTTATTTTATGTGTTTTCAAATTGATCCTTTTTCCCAGGAACACATAATTAACACTTACAAATAATTTAAAAGATTCAATTCTTCTTCATTTTCAGATCATGTCTTAATGTTCCTTTACATGTTGATTTGGATTTACATGAAAATGTTGAAAATACTAATGTTTTAATGGACTTCATATGTATGTATATTTATTTACTATGGGGGATATATATAAGAGAGAGAGTTATTTTTTGGAAGGAACATATGTATCCTCCCATGATCCAAGTGGATATTGGTGGCCACCCACCTATTCCAACTGGCTCCTCATGTTCGTTTTTGTTCAACACGTTCTTTTGTACTTCTTTGAAATTGTGGGTTCTACACTTTTGGGGCTTTCTGAAGCCCCACACATCCTCCAGGTGGATACGGGTGGCCTCTCTCCTAATCCAACAAGTTTGTTTTGTATGTTTTCATGTCAGCACATATTTTTTTACTTATGGGGTTGTTTTGGGGCCCTAAACATTGTTTTTTTGGCTCACCACAGCCAAATTGTAGACGAAGTCAAATTTTAATAGGAGAATGTGTAGTTCTATAAAACACCTTTCCAACAGACTACCACGTGCCTAAAATGGAGGTCAAATGCAAAAGTTATGGCCCTAGTAATTTGAGGTACCAAATTACACCAACTTACCTATAGGGCCCAAATAACGTTTGGTGTTTCACCTTCAAGGGTTAGGTTTTTGGATGTCTAGAGTTTTTTCATTCATGAGTAATATCAAAAAGGACTATGGAGCTTCATTGTAATCCATTATGCTCAGACAGATGCACGTAGCAACCACATCTCTTCTCAGAGATGGCTACCACCATTCAAGCAAGTTTTCAGTTCTACAGTTTTACAGTTTCATCCTATTTCATTATTTAATAGAAGATACTTTTCACTAGATATTTGTGTGATTCTCCATATCTATGTGTTTATTGTATTCAGTCTATTAATCATTTCATTATGCTTCTAAATCTGGATCAGTGGTATCAAAGCGATCTGCTCTTCATTTATTTTTATTCGTGCATGTCCCCGACAAGATCTAGGTACAAGAAATTGGGACTCGAACCAATCGAACCATTAATAGATCGTTCACGCCGAGCCCGACAAAAACCCATGGGGGATGAAAATAAATATGATGGAGCAGGAGCTCATATTAAAATGTTGCTCAAGGAATCCCTCACATGAAAAAGGAATGAAATGATGGACAAATTTGTGCAGATCCTTCGACGATTTTCCATAGGAGAAGCATCTTCATCAAGTGGCCATGCAACCCCCTTCAAGGTACAGGTAAATTTTTATATTACATTCTTTGAAGGACTGATAGATGTGGATGTTGTAGATAAATCGTTGAATCTTCTCAAAGGATATTTTTCGGTCCACAATTTTTCCCATAGGGAAAAGATCACTTTTTCACTCCTAATGGTCGTTCCCCATGTTAACGACTGGTGGGATACTTACTTTGAGCAAAGGGTCATGGAAGAATATACATTGTTTATGGTGGCCCCTACATGGGATTCCTTCTATGACTCCATTCAAGAACAATACTACCCTATTGAAAGCTACAAGGACCAGTACACCAGATGGACCACCCTACGTCAATAAAAGGACCAGACAATACCATATTTCACCAATATTTTCCATACCCTATGCAACAAATTGGGTATCAAAGACTCTTAGTGTCATCTGGTTCTCAAATATCATGGTTTTTTTCATAAATACATTCAAACATAAATGGATTTCCTAGACATCGCCTCTTTCGGCACGACTTATAGATACGCTATCAAGATCGAGCAGAAATTTAAGTAGAAACGATGAGAGTTTGGATCTGCAAACCCCTCATAGCCAAAGTAGGAAAAAGGTAGTCCCAACCCACACAACAAGGGACCAAGTCAAGATGGCCACCCTCAAGACAACCAATCCAAGCTGCAACGCAAGAAGGGAAATGAGAAGACGAAGAAGGACACGGGAAAATGGTATGAGTACCATAAAATTCCTTGGCACAACACCGAAGAATGTCTCTCCAAGAAGTCCCTCGTGGATGAGCTTAAGGCTTCCGAGTCAGAGGATGATTCTGATTCCGAGTCAAATCCTGAAGAAGGGAAGTGGATTATCGATGTTGAACCCAGTTCCATTGTCGCTACCACCAAGGTCCAGCCAAGTGAACCAGAAAAACCAGAGGAAGGGGAACACCTCTTTCACTCACAGATGAGGGTCAAGGGGGCTTCGATTCATTTCATTGTCAATAGTAGTTCCTGATTTCAGTAGAGGTTTTCAAGCGGTTGGACATGCCAAAAAAAATGCACCTACAACCCTACACCATCGGTTCACTACACCAAGAAAAATATCTTTGTTTCATCCAACAGTTTCATCTTCCCTATGGGATCAAGAGTTCTAAAGATGAGGTACTCTGTGATATTTATCCCCTTGAAGTTTTTGATGTTCTTTTAGGACAACCATATTTGTGGAAGCGTCATGTTATGTATGAGTCTATACCCCGCAGTGTTATTATTACTTTGGGTATATAATTTTACAGGACCCCATAGGTAGCACCACCTACTGTTATTTCTTTAATATTTGTTAAGAAATGTAGTAAGGTCATTTCACAGACAGGAAAGTTCATCTTCTTTTTGATCCATGCTCACAGTAAGAAGAAGTTTTTCACCACGTATGTGGACTCTACACAGTGCCTCTCTTTGCAACAGAATCAAGTGGATGAGATCATGGCAGAACATAGAGACATCTTCTCCCCACCTACAGGGGTACCGACACACTGCCAAGTCAAGAATCCAATTGATCTGAACCCCAGCGCACCTCTACTTAATGGGCTAGTCTATCGATGCTCACTGACGGATAATGAAAAAATCAGGTGTCAGATATGAGAGCTTCTTAAAAAGGGGCACATCATACCCATCTCCTCCCCTTGTGGAAGCCCGATTATACTAGTGTAGAAGAAGGATGGGACTTGGTGACTCTCCATTGATTACAGACCCTTAAACAAAATCACTGTCAAGAACTGCTACCCCATTCCCAGGATTGATGACCTTCTTGAACAACTCAAGGGGGGGAATTTCTTCAGCAAGATTGACCTAAAGCCTAGATACCACTAGGTTCCCATCAAACCAATGGATGTATGGAAGACAACCTTCAAATTTAAATAAGGTCTCTTCGAATGGCTAGTCATTCTCTTTGGCTTAACAAATGCACCAACCACTTTCATGAGTTTGATGGATGTTGTATTGAGACCCTTCACCAACTCCTTTGTGGTGGTATATTTGTATGACATATTCATATTTAGCAGAATGTGGGAGGAACACATGCGACATATTTAGTAGGTTTTGAGCACTTTGCAGCAGCACAAGTTGTATGCCAACTTGGAAAAATGCTCTTTTGGCATGAACAATGTCCAATACTTGGGATACATTGTTTATGAGCATGGGGTACATGTTGATCCAGCTAAGATCCAAGTCATCTGTAACTGGTCAGCCTCGACCACACTGAACCAGCTTCAGTTCTTTTGGGGGCTAGCCAACTTCTACCGACGGTTCGTGTTGGGATTCTCCCATATTGCATGAGCCCTCGGTCGGGTGACCAAGTGAGGTGGCAGGGCCAAGTTCATGTGGGGTAAGGAGTAGCAATGAGAGTTCGATGATCTGAAGCATCACTTGTGCTCAGCTCCAATACTCTCCTTGCTCGATCTGCAATAACCATTCGAGATTGATAATGATGCATATGACTATGTTGTGGGTGCAGTTCTCACTTTGCATGGGAATCAATTGGCATACCATAGTGAGACACTCTCTGATACTATCCATAAATACCCCACCTTTTTTTACTTCTAGGGTTTTTTTAGGGCCCTAAACATTGTTGTTTTGGCTCACCACATCCAAACTATAGACGAAGTCAAAGTTTAATAGGAGAATGTTTAGTTCTATAAAATACCTTTCCAACGGGCTATCACGTGCCTAAAATGGAGGTCATATGAAAACATTACGTCCCTAGTAAGTTGAGGTACCAAATTACACCAACTTACCTATAGGGCCCATATAACGTTTGGTGTTTCACCTTCTAGGGTTAGGTTTTTGGATGTCTAAGGTTTTTGTATTCATGAGTAATATCAAAAAGGCCTATGGAGCCTCATTGTAATCCATTATGCTCAGACATATGCGCGTAGCAACCACATCGCTTCTTAGAGATAGCTACCACCATTCGAGAAAGTTTTTAGTTTTACAGTTTTATAGTTTCATCCTATTTCATTATTTAATAGAAGATACTTTTCACTCGATATTTGTGTCATTCTCCATATATATGTGTTTATTGTATTCATTCTATTAATCATTTCAATCTTCTCCTAAATATGGATCAGTGGTATCAAAGCGGTATGCTCTTCATTTATTTTTATTCGTGCATGTCCCCGACAAGATCTGGGTACAAGAAGTTGGGACTCTAACCAATCGAACCATTACTAGATCGGTCATGTCGAGCCCGAAAAAAAACCCATGGGAGATGAAAAGAAATATGATGGAGAAGGAGATCATATTAAAATGTTTCTCGAGGAATCCCTCGCATGAAAAAGGAACGAAATGATGGACAACTTTGTGCAGATCCTTCGACGGTTTCCCATAGGAGAAGCATCTTCATCAAGTGGCCATGCAACCCCCTTCAAGGTATAGGTAAATTTTTATATTCCATTATTTGAAGGACTGATAGATGCGGATGTTGTAGATAAATGGTTGAATCTTCTCAAAGGATATTTTTTGGTCCACAATTTTTCCCATAGGGAAAATATCACTTTTTCACTCCTAAAGGTCATTCCCCATGTTAAAGACTGGTGGGATACTTACTTTGAGAAAAGGATCATGGAGGAATCTACATTGTTTATGGTGGCCCCTACATGGGATTCCTTCTGGGACTCCATTAAAGAAAAATACTACCCTATTGAAAGCTACGAGGACCAGTAAACGATATGGACCACCCTACGTCAATAAAAGGACCAAACAATACCATATTTCACCAATATTTTCCATACCCTACACACCAAATTGTGTATCAAAGACTCTGAGTGTCATCTGGTTCTCAAATATCATGGTTTTTTGCATAGATGCATTCAAACATAAATGGATTTCCTGGACATTGCCTCTTTGGGCACGGATTATAGATATGCTATCAAGATCGAGCAGAAATTTAAGTAGAAACGGTGAGAGTTTGGATCTGCAAACCCCTCATAGCCGAAGAAGGGAGAAGGTAATCCCAACCCATATAGCAAGGGACCAATTCAAGATGGACACCCTCAAGAAAAATAGTCCAAGATGCAACACAAGAAGGGAAATGAGAAGACAAAGAAGGACACGGGAAAATGGTATGAGTACCATAAAATTCCTTGGCACAACACCGAAGAATGTCTCTCCGAGAAGTCCCTTGTGGTCGAGCTGAAGGCTTTCGAGTCAGAGGTTGATTCTGATTCTGAGTCAAATCCTAAAGAAGGGAATCATATTATCAATGTTGAACCCAGTGCCATTGTTGCTACCACCAAGCTCCAGCCAAGTGAACCAGAAAAAGTAGAGGAAGGGGAACGCCTCTTTCACTCGCAAATGAGGGTCAAGGGGGCTCCGATTCATTTCATTGTCGATAGCAGTTCTTGATTTTAGTAGAGTTTGTCAAGTAGTTGGACATGCCAACAACACTACACCTGCAACCCTACACCATCGGTTGGATACACCAAGGAAGAGATCTCTATGTCATCCAACAGTGTCGTCTTCCCTACGACATCAAGCCTTTTAAAGATGAGGTACTATGTGATATTTCTCCCCTTGAAGTTTTTTATGTTCTTTTAGGAAAACCATATTTGTGGAAACGTCATGTTGTGTATGAGTCTATACCCCACAGTGTTATTATTAATTTGGGTAGATAATTTTACAGGACCCCATAGGTAGCACCACCTACTGTTATTTATTTAATCTTTGTTAAGCAATGTAGTAAGGTCATTTCATAGACCGGAAAGTTCATCTTCTTTCATAGTAAGAAGAAGTTTGTCACCACATATGTGGCCTTTACATAGTGCCTCTCTTTGCAGCAGAATCAAGTGGATGGGATCATGGCAGAACATAGAGACATCTTCTCCTCACCTACAGGGGTACCGACACACTGCCAAGTCAATCATCCAATTGATCTGACCCCCGATGCCCCTCTACTTAATGATCTAGTCTATCGATGCTCACTGATGGATAATGAAAAAATCAAGCGTCATATCTGAGAACTTCTTCAAAAGGGGCACATCATACCCAACTCCTCCCGTTGTGAAATCCCGATTGTACTAGTGCAGAAGAAGGATGGGACTTGGTGACTCTGCATTGATTACAGATCCTTAAACAAAATCACAGTCAGGAACCGCTACCCCATTCCCAGGATTGATGACCTTCTTGAACAACTCAAGGGGGGAAATTTCTTCAGCAATATTGACCTAAAGTCTGGATACCACCAAGTTCCCATCAAACCAACAGATGTATGCAAGACAACCTTCAAATCTAAATAAAGTCTCTTCGAATGGCTAGTCATGCTTTTTGGCTTAACAAATGCACCAACCACTTTCATGAGGTTGATGGATGATGTATTGAGTCCCTTCAAAAACTCCTTTGTGGTGGTATATTTGGATGACATCCTCATCTTTAGCAGAATGTGGGAGGAGCACATGTGACATATTTAGCAGGTTTTGAGCACTCTGCAGTAGCACAAGTTGTATGCCAACTTGGAAAAATGCTCTTTTGGCATGAACAAGGTCCAATACTTGGGATACATTGTTTATGAGCATGGGGTACATGTTGATCTAGATAAGATCCAAGTCATTCATGACTGGCCAACCCCGACCACACTGACCGAGCTTTAGATCTTTTTGGGGCTAGCCAACTTCTACCGACGGTTCGTGTTGGGATTCTCCCATATTGCATGGGCCCTCAGCCTGGTGACCAAGGGAGGTGGAAGGGCCAAGTTCATGTGGGGTAAGGAGTAGCAATGAGCATTCGATGATCGGAAGCATCACTTGTGCTCAGCTCCAATACTCTCCTTGCTCGATCTGCAACAACCATTCAAGATTGAGAATGATCCATCTAACTATGTTGTGGGTGTAGTTCTCACTTAGCATGGGCATCAGGTGGCATACCATAGTGGGACACTCTCTGATACTATCTGTAAATACCCCACCTTTATTTACTTCTGGGGTTATTTTCGGGCCCTAAATTTATTTTTTTTGGCTCACCATAGCCAAACTATAGACAAAGTCAAAGTTTAACATCATAATGTGTAGTTCTATAAAAGACCTTTCCAACAAGCTATCACGTGCATAAAATGGAGGTCGTATGAAAAACTTATGGCCCTAGTAAGTTGAGGTAACAAATTACACCAACTTACCTATAGGGCCCACATAACTTTTGGTGTTTCACATTCTAGGGTTAGGTTTTTGGATGTCTAGGGTTTTTGCATTCATGAGTAATATCAAAAATGCCTATGCAGTCTCATTGTAATCCATTATGCTCAGACATATGCATGTAGCAACCACATCTCTTCTCAGAAATAGCTACCACCATTCGAGCAAGTTTTTAGTTCTACAGTTTTACACTTTCAGCCTATTTCATTATTTAATAGAAGATAATTTTAATTGGATATTTGTGTTATTCTCCATATCTATGTGTTTATTGTATTCAGTTTATTAATCATTTCATTCTACTCCTAAATCCGGATCAGTGGTATCAAAGCGGTCTTCTCTTCATTTGTTTTTCTTTGTGCATGTCCCCAACATGATCTGGGTACAAGAAGTTGGGACTCGAACCAATCGAACCATTACTATATCGGTCACATTAATCCTGACAAAAACCCATGGGAGATGAAAAGAAAGATGATGGAGCAGGATATCATATTAAAATTTTGCCCGAGGAATCCCTCACGTGACAAAGGAACGAAATGATGGACAAATTTTCACAAATCCTTCGATGGTTGCCCATAGGAGAAGCATCTTCATCAAGCAGCCATGCAACCCCCTTCAAGGTACATGTAAATTTTTATATTCCATTCTTTGAAGCACTCATAGATTTGGATGTTGTAGATAAATGGTAGAATCTTCTCAAAGGATATGTTTCGGTCCACAATTTTTCCCATAGGGAAAAGATCACGTTTTCACTCCTAAAGGTCGTTCCCCATGTTAAAGACTGGTGGGATACTTACTTTGAGCAAAGGTTCATGGAGGAATATACATTTTTAATGGTGGCCCGTACATGGTATTCCTTTAAAGACTCCATTAAAGAACAATACTACCCTTTTGAAAGCTATGAGGACCAGTACACCACATAGACCACCCTACATAAATAAAAGGACCAAACAATACCATATTTCACCAATATTTTCCATACCCTTGTTAGGACCACATATTGTACCCTTTTTGCCCATACTTTTTGCTATTATTTTACCCTTCATCACCTGCATTTTGACTCATACTAGCATTTCATCTGATCATTCCAAGGTATACAACGTCCTTTCTCATTACTTTATGCTTAATCCGCTTTTCATAACACTTTACATTACTTTTGAACCTAACCATTGATTAGAAGTGCAT
>JZKD02S1096791.1:802896-862827 GCA_000966675.3 Picea glauca
GGAATTGAGCATATATAGTGCACATCTATCTTTGAAACAAAAGACTTCCCTGGGTTGATAATTTATGTTTCACTTGGTTGTTTGAAATTAATTAAGCAATTATAGTGACCAACAACCCTATGCACCAAATTGGGTATCAAAGACTCTGAGTTTCATCTGCTGCTCAAATACCGTGGTTGTTTGCATAGATACATTCAAACAGAAATGGATTTCCTGGACATCCCCTCTTTGGGCACGGCTTATAGATACACTATCAAGATCAAGCAGAAATTTAGGTAGAAACGGTGAGAGTTTGGATCTGCAAACCCCTCATAGTCAAAGAAGGGAAAAGGTAGTCCCAACCCACACAGCAAAGGACCAATTCAAGATGACCACCCTCAAGACAACCAATCCAAGCCGCAACACAAGAAGGGAAATGAGAAGATGAAGAAGGACACAGGAAAATGGTCTGAGTGCCATAAAATTCCTTGGCACAACATCGAAGAATGTCTCTCCAATAAGTCCCTCGTGGTCGAGCTAAAGGCTTCCGAGTCAAAGGTTGATTCTGATTCTGAGTCAAAGCCTAAAGAAGGGAAATGGATTATTGATGTTGAACCCAGTGACACTATCGCTACCACCAAGGTCCATCAATGTGAACCAGAAAAACCAGAGGAAGGGGAACAACTCTTTCACTCGCAGATGAGGGTCAAGGGGGATCTGATTCATTTCATTGTCGATACCAGTTCCTGATTTTCCTAGAAGTTTTCAAGCAGTTGGACATGCCAACAACACCGCACCTACAACCCTACACCATCGGTTGGCTACACCAAGGAAGAGATCTCTGTGTCATCCAACAATTTTGTCTTCCCCATGGCATCAAGCCTTTCAAAGATGAGGTACTATGTGATATTTCTCCCCTTGAAGTTTTTGATATTCTTTTAGGAAAACCATATCTGTGGAAGCGTCATGTTGTGTATGAGTCTATACCCCACAGTGTTATTATTACTATGGGTAGAAAATTTTACAGGATCCCATAGGTAGCACCACCTATTGTTATTTCTTTAATCTTTGTTAAGAAATCTAGTAAGGTCATTTCACAGACTGGAAAGTTCATCTTCTTTGTGATCCATTCAAACAATAAGAAGATGTTTTTCACCACATATGTGGCCTCTACACAACACCTCTCTTTGCAGCAGAATCAAGTGGATGGGATCATGGCAGAACATAGAGACATCTTCTCCTCACCTACAGGGGTACTGACACACTGCCAAGTCAAGCATCCAATTGATCTGACCCCCGGTGCACCTCTACTTAATGGGATAGTCTATCGATGCTCACTGATGGATAATGAAACAATCAGGCATCAGATATGAGAGCTTCTTCAAAAGGGGCACATCATACCCAGCTCCTCCCCTTGCAGAAGCCCGATTGTATTGTTGCATAAGAAGGATGGGACTTGTTGACTCTACATTGATTACAGAGCCTTTAACAAAATCACAGTCAGGAACCGCTACCCCATTACCAGGATTGATGACCTTCATAAACAACTCAAGGGGGGAATTTTATTTAGAAATATTGACCTAAATTCTAGATACCACTAGGTTCCAGTCAAACCAATGGATGTATGGAAGACAACCTTCAAATCTAAAGAAGGTCTATTTGAATGGATAGTCATGCTCTTTGGCTTAACAAATGCACCAGCCACTTTCATGAGGTTCGTGGATGATGTATTGAGACCCTTCACCAACTCCTTTGTGGTGGTGTATTTGGATGACATCCTCATCTTCAGCAAAATGTGGGAGGAGCACATGCGACATATTTAGCAGGTTTTGAGCACTCTGCAGCAACACAAGTTGTATGCCAACTTGGAAAAATGCTCTTTTGGCATGAACAAGGTCCAATACTTGGGATACATTGTTTATGAGCATGGGGTACATGTTGATCCAGCTAAGATCCAAGTCATCCGTGACTGGCCAACCCCAACCACATTGACCGAGCTTTAGATCTTCCTGGGGCTAGCCAACTTCTACCAATGGTTCGTGTTGGGATTCTCCCATATTGCATGGGCCCTCAACTAGGTGACCAAGGGAGGTGGCAGGGCCAATTTCATGTGGGGTAAGGAGTAGCAATGAGAATTCAATAATCTGAAGCATCACTTGTGCTCAGTTCCAACAATCTCCTTTCTCAATCTGCAGCAACCATTCGAGATTGAGAATGATGCATCTGACTATGTTGTGGGTGTAGTTCTCACTTAGCATGGGCATCAGGTGGCATACCATAGTGAGACACTCTTTGATACTATATGGAAATACCCCACCTATGAAAAGGAAATTTATTCCATTGTACAAGCCTCTCGTCAATGGAAACATTACATTTTGGGGAAAGAGATGAGCATACACATTGATCAAAAGAATCTGCAATTCAAACAAACATAGGGGAAATTTCAAAATGGCTGCCATCAGAAGTGGTCCACCTACCTACAATAGTTTCATATCAACATCAAGTATAAGACATGTATCTCCAATAGTGTCACTGACTCCATCAGTCAACCCCCTATAGCTTCACTCCCCACTGTGCTCCATTCCTGTGGACATGAAGCCTCTAAGTGGCCCCAACTTTATCAGTAAGATCCAGACTTCTCCACCACATATCATCTCTTTGTTACAAGCTCAACTGTCATTGATGTTCACATTCAGGATGGACTCTCATGCCACCTGGGCCATCTCTATGTTCCTACAAGAGAGCGTGCAAAGATGATTTGGGAAGCCCACTACAGTCGAGTGGCAGGACATTTTGGCATAGAGAAAATCATGGTCGTTCTTCACAAACATTTTTATTGGCCAAAACTTCGATAGGACATCAACAAGTATATTAGATCTTGCACTGCCTGTGCCATTTCCAAGCCATACATAAAGAAGAAAGGCTTATAAACCCCTCTTCATATTCCTGAGAAACCTTGGGAATCCATCTCAATGGATTACATGTCTGGCTTGTCATCCACCAAGCAAGGAAATTACTATGTGTTTGTGGTCGTTGATCAGTTTTCAAAGATGACCATCCTCACAGCCTGTAAGAAGATTGTCATAGTGCAAGAGACTTCCAAGCTCTTCTTCGAGCGAGTGTGGGTCATGTTATCACTCTGTAAATTCCCAAAGGTTGTCAGAGTAGAAGAAAATTACAAGAGGTAACTTTATCCAACCACTTCGAAACTTGAATCTAGCCCTACCAGTTTTAGAGAGGGATTTCTCTGTATTATTTAGATATGTTTTAAATTCAATATATTAGGCTAGTTAAACAAAATAAGATTGAAAAGGTTTGTTTTTGTTTTTGTTAAGTTGGTTGAATAAGGTCTACGCCTCCATTGGGCTATGGGGTCTATATTATAAAGATAGAAATCTGAATAGAAACTAAAAGATTCTTTTCACAGGGAAAGATAATGCATTCGTTGGATTCTTTAGCAATAAAGTGATGAAAAGCAGAATAGATGAGAATATCAATTAAAGTAAAGAAGCATTTAATAATTTCTTCACAGTAGACTTTGTTGTTTTATTTGTTTTATTTTTGAAAATTTGATGATAATGCTCAGTGGCTTAGGGCCTTCTCTGCGGGCTTCAACCATCTGATCAAAGTTATTCACTCAAAAAATTGTAAGAAAAATGAAATGATTTGTACAATGGAAAGGTGAGACTAAAAGTCCCTACTGAGGAGGTGAATAGTGCTTCAACATTCTTCCATTCACAGGTCCTCCTGGCAGATTGGTCCCATCACTCTTGTTGAGAAGGAAAGCATTATTCCCTCTGAATGCGTGAATTATGTAAGGTCCCTTCCATAAACTGTCGAATTTTCCATGCTTCCCCTTATCTTCATTTCGGGCATCCCATCTCAGAACCATGTCACCTAGCTCAAAGTCATTTTATTTTGTTCTTTTGTCGAAGATCTGTTTAATGCTCTCCTAGACAACCTAAGTTTTGTTGTATACTTCTTCTCTAGACTGTAGCAAATGAATCATCTGGTTTATCCTTCTTTGAGAGTCGTTCAGCTCGGCTTGCATCTCTTGCAGTAGTTTCATGACAGGAACCCCTAAGGAGGTGGGAAAAAACACTTTAGTGCCATAGACCAACTGATATGGGGACATACCGATTGACCTCCTAGTGGTTGGTCTATTGGCCCATAGTGCGAAAACTAACTTGTTATGCCATGACTTTTTGTTTTCTTGCAACGTCTTCTTAATAATGTTCACCAGGGTTTTATTGGATGACTCCACCAACCCATTTCCTTGAGGGTAATAGGTTGTGGAATGCCCCAAACCAATATGGTACTGGTTGCAAAAATCTATGAGCTTCTTAGATCAAAACGCAGTTGCATTGTCACTTATAATCTTACTAGGACAACCAAAATGAGACAAGATTTATTTTCTATAAATTTAATAATGACAGAATCAGTAGCTTGCCTGCTTGGTACGGCTTCGATCCATTTTGTAAAATAGTCCGTAGCAGTGAGAATCCACTTGTGTTGGCCCGAAGAGGGAGGATGTATTTCTCCAATAAACTCTAATCCCCATTGTTGGAAAGGATCTTCAACAGAGATTGGCTCTAGGGAGGAAGGAGTTTCCTTTTGCCCTCGAACACCTAACATTTATGACACGTAGTCACTTTCTGATGCACATCAGCGAATAGTGTAGGCCAATAGAACCCAAATTTGATAATTTTATTAGCTGTGATATTCCAACTCAGATGACCACCACAGTCTCTTGCATGAAAATCTTGCAATACTTTCTCAGCTTCATCCTTTAACAGACAATTCAAAAAAATACCTCCAGGATCCTTCCAATATAGATTGCCTTCCAGAATGCAAAATTTTAATGCTTTCAATTTCAAAAACCTAGCTTTAGTTTTGGTCAGACCAAGGGGAGCTTGTAAGTTAAGCAAAACAAATATCAGGTCTGAGTACCATGGACAGTTCAGAAATACCTCTTTCACGCTTGGAGTCGCCTTCTCTCCCTGTTCATTTACTGCAGCCAAGAAATTAATACCAAGAGCATGGAAATTGGATTCGGCCATTAAATTTGCTAGACCTTGACCTTTAATGAGTTTAGTAGGCTTAATCTATATGTCATACTCTAGAATGATAACAATCCATTTTCCTCTTATGTTGTCTGGATTGTCCTGGGTTAAAATTTCCTTTACTACTGCGTTTGGAACATATGCAATGGTGTGGGAATGGAGAATATATACTCTAAAATCTTTTATGGCCTTTACCAGGGAAAAATCTTGTTTCTCCATTATTTTATAATTCAAAGCAGCATCTCTTAAAGATTTACTGAAAAAGGCTATGGGTTGTTCATACCCTTCGTTTTTTTTTTGCAGTAATACTGCTGCAATGGTATGTTCAGAAGTGAAAGAAAAAAGGTAAAAATCCTTGGTGAAGTCAGGACTAATCAAGACTGGAGCCCATGTGAGTGCATGTTTAACTTGTTCAAATTATTGTTTGGATTCAAAGTCCCATTTTATTTTTGTGTCCCTTTTTAACATGTTGGTGATGTTCCTGAGAAGCTCAGCCAGGTTAGGTATGAATCTTCTTAGAAAGTTTATTTTTCCAATGAAAGATTGTAACTCTTTAATATTCCTTGGGTGTTCCAGTTTCTGAATAGATTCTATTCTGCTAGGATCTATCTTAATACCATACTTAGAGATTATGTGCCCCAATAGTTTACCTTACTCTAATCCGAAAAGGCTTTTCTTAGGATTAAGAGAAATCCCAAATTTCCTGCATTTCTCAAACACTCGTTTGAGATTCCTTAAGTGCTCGTCATCAGATTGGGAATAAACAGTTACGTCCTCCAGATAAATGACAATAAATTTTCCAAGTTCTTCCACAAAAGCGATGTCCATCTCTCTTTGGAAAGTGACCCCAGTGTTCACCAACCCGAAAGGAATTTTCACGTACATGAAGGTACCCCAAGGTGTTGTGAAGGTTGTTTTCTCTTGGTCATCTGGGTGAACGAGAACCTAGTTATAGCCTGAGAAACCATCCAGTAAAGAGATTCGGCTGGATCCAAATACCTTTTGTAATATGTGATCCATTTTTGGCAATGGGTAGTTGTCTTTTAGGGAAACCTTGTTCAGGTTTCGAAAATCAATGCAAAGCCTGATTTCCCCAGATTTCTTTCGGGTTGGGACCAGATTTGAAACCCATTTGGAAAATCGTAAGGGAACTATGATTTTAGCATCATACATCTTTTTGATTTCTTTTTCTATCAGGGGAAGTAACTTGGGATTGATTCTCCTAAGTTTCTGTCTAAAAGGTTTTTGATCTTCTTTTATCGGGATCCTATGTTGTATGATGCTCATGTCATAAGATTTTAAATCTTCATATCCCCAAGAAAACATGTCTGCATATTCCTTGAAAAGTTCAATGTATTTGATTTTCTTCTCAAGAGGTAAAGATTTGGAAAGTTTTACTATCCTGGGTTTCTCTTCTGTCCCTATGTTAACGTCTTCAACCTCTTTCCCACTAGCTTCAATTTTAGGTTTTTTAGATACATCATTAGAATCAAATAAGTCTTCTAACGGAACTAAACCCCTAGGAAAAACATTACTCTTTAAATGCAAAACATCAGACTCTATCTCATCTTCACCTAACTCTTCTGAATCTACTTTATTTACACTGTCATTTCCAAAATTGGATTTATCCACATTTTCATCATCATTTTCTAAGTCTATGTTTGTACACTCGAAATCATTTTTACATTGTAGAAAATCTTCAATTTGATCATCGTTCCCAAATACCTTCCAGTATCTGATGTTGTCCAGGACAGTAGGTCTACACTTCACCTCCACCATGTATGGGAGAATGGAACAAAAAGGTATCTTACATGTAGTTGCTAACGTAGCTAACCCATCTGCTAAAATATTATGCCCCCTGGGCATCACCTGCAAATCAACTTCAGTGAAACATTTAAGGGCATCTGAAAAATCATTTCTATAAGATCTAAGCCTGGGATGTTTTGCTGCATAATCACCTTTAATTTGTTTGATAATTAATTCAGAATCGCCTCTTACCATGATTTGTTTGGCACCAACATTATTTAGTAGTTTCAGACCGAGCATCAAAGCTTTGTACTCTGCTATGTTGTTAGTGCATTGAAAATTCATTTTGTAAGAATAGTTTTCCGAATACCTGGATTTGTGATTATGCAACTAAACTCTTGCTCCAGCTCCTTCTTTGCTTACAACTCCATCGAAGTCCATGCTCCAGAAATCTACTGGCAATTCTTCGCTTATTACGAGTTTCTTCCCTTTTGCCTCGGTGATTTCTTGGTCTTCGTTCAGGTCAAATGTATCTTCTTCCAGCTGAGCAATTTGTTCTCCCATACCACCATCGTTATATAGGATAAAGGAATCTAGATTAGAGTGTGCAAAGTACAGAGGATAGTTATGTTGTTTTTCTTGGCTGCTGACCATATATTTCATCAACATCTCTCTGTACAGTATTCTCTGTTGTCCAAATATTGGGATGGTGGCATATGAAATATCCAACTGCAAAGTACCTTTCAACTTAGCTACCCCAGACCTGCATAGCAACATACCATATTTTGGGGGAATGTCCGCGACCACAACATCCATAACCATGATTTTTGCTGGAATCTGAACCAGAGTGATACATAAGTCCTTGATCAATCCAATACATCTAAATTTTCTGGAGTCAAAAGAGTGTAAATCCTTGTAAGGTCTGGTGACCTTGAGTCCCAATTTTTCCATCACTGCTTTAGGCATCAGGTTATGAGAAGCACCTGAATCTAACATAGCATTGTGCAGAATCAGGTCGTGTATATTAAGGCTAATGTAAAAAGGAGTGACAGCGCCAGTGTCATTATGACCATCAACTTCAGGACCAAAAAGGAGTTCAGGTTGATCATTAGTAAGATTTATAGTGTCCGAATGATTTTTCGATCCAACGGTTAAGGGCTTCGTGTCTAAATTAGGCTCAATGCTCAACACTTTGATCACCTGTGATCGGTAAGCATCCTTACTCATCAAATCGAAAAGGGGAATGGGAATTTTCACTTTGGATAATTCCCCTTCGAGGCTGAAAGGAGTAGGTGCTCTACATTGGCTCAACAATTCTGATTTGTCCACCATAGTTTTCTGGGCAGAAGTACTTGGTCGGTTGGTTGATCAAAACCTCAGTCTGCATTTTTTATGTAGCTTTAGCATTTCCTTTCTCAAGGATATTCTTGGTAGAAAGCTCAGGAGCTTTCTTGGTTTCGACTGTTTTCTTCGTCTCGGTCACCTTTTTTGGGGAAATTTCGTCTGTCTTTTTACTTCGCAGATTGTACTGCATGTGTACCTCCATAATGGAATTTTCAAATTCCTGTTGTTCGGTCTCTTCGGCTTCCTCACTCACCTCTGTTTGAGAAATAAGGAAAAGTTCTTGCTCTTCCTGAGTAAGGAAAATGGCTTCGTTATCGTGAATTACCTCCTCACCCTCATCGGCATAATTTTCCTATAGGAGTGGTCTGATATGTTGATCAGGACCCCTCTGTTCTCTTTGATCCCTAGGATCTCTCTTCTTTATTTGAGGAGGATTTCTTCTAAAGTTAGTATTCTGAATTTGAGGAGCAGGTCGGTTTTCTCTAGGAGGATTTATTTTGGTTACAGTAAGTCTCTCCATCATCCTCTCCACTGCTCTAGCTAAGGAATCTAGTTTGGCATCAGAAGAAGATGTGGAAGGTTCCTCTTTAATCGTGACTCTCCTTTCCATCCTCTGACGTTCCCTTTTAGCCAACAGGTTGGCCTCTACACTTATTGCGCTTTTCTGCATCTCCTCAAGGGTGGTGGAGTTTCTTTCCCTTAATTGATACGACATATTAGCATCAAAACCGTTAGGGAATTTTTTCAGTGCCAAACCTTGTGGGGGTTTAATATCAGTTGGAATCACATTGTACAGATTGTTGAAGCGGGTGCAGTAGTCTTGTACTGTCTCTCCTTGATTCCTTTTGATGTTTTCGTATTTTGACAAGATATGGAGAGGATTTTTATTTACCTCCCATCTATCCAGAAAAATTCTTTGAAACGTTGTAAGGTTGACCACTGAAGAAACATGTAAGACTTTGTACCATTTCTTAACGTCCCTAGTCAGACTCTATGCAAAAAGTCTCATTTGAATGTCTACTTCATCCACTTCCTGCAAGTCAAAATAGTCATTCATTTTATCGACGTGTTGTTGAGCGTTCAAGGGCCCTGCACCATCGAACTTTGGGAGTCTCATTTGATAGTCCTGGGGCATGTCATGTAAAGGTGCAACCAACACAATGGGAGCATATTTGGCCGCCATGATAGGTGGAGGGAGTGGGACAACAACTTGGATGATAGGTGGGGCGGTGGCAGGAAATGAGGAAGATGAGGGACTAGCTGGCACAAAGTGAGTGGTTTGAGGTTTTACAGTGAGAGATAGGATTTCAGGGGTCTGGGGTTGCAGGACGGCTAGATCTAAAATGATTTCAATCACAAAGCTATCAGATTTCATTCTAAACAGGCTTTGTTCAAAAATGGTGTTGAAGTCGAGATCTTGAAGGGAAACAATTTCCTCTGGAAGAAAAGGGGACCTGTGAAGGTGACTATGACTCCCTGAACCTTCTGCAATTGTCTTCTTTCGGAGTAACTGTTATGGATTATCATTTTCTACCGTAGGTTCCGGGTCTGGGTGGGATCGAGTATAAGCTCTTTTAGGAGCCAGATTTTTTTAATTTTTTAATTTTTATATATTTTGTATCTTTATGAATCCAAAATTACTATGTACAATCATTTAGCAGCCTCTGAACATTATTTATTTCTCAGATTTATAATTTTTTCAGAAACAAAATTTTCTTCTAGGGAAAAAGAAAACGTGGGGTTGAATGTTTGTTCAGTCCCCAGTATGGTCGCCACTATGTTATCACTCTATAAATTCCCAGAGGTTGTCAGAGTAGAATAAATTTACAAGAGGTAACTTTATCCAACCACTTCGAAACTGGAATCTAGCCCTACCAGTTTCAGAGAGGGATCTCTCTGTATGATTTAGCTATGTTTTAACTTCAAAATATTAGGCTATTTAAACAAAATAAGATTGAAAAGGTTTGTTGTTGTTTTTGTTAAGTTGGCTAAATAAGGTCTACACCTCCATTGGGCTATGGGGTCTGTATTATAAAGATAGAAATATGAACAGAAACTAAAAGATTCTTTTCACAGGGAAAGATAATGCATTCGTTGGATTCTTTAGCAATAAAGTGATGAAAAGCAGAATATATGAGAATATCAATTAAAGTAAAGAAGCATTTAAGAATTTCTTCACTGTAATATCAGAAAGATAAACATTAAGATATTTCAAAGCCGGAAACAGGGTATACAAAGATAAATCCTGCAACATGTGCTACTTTAAAAGATTAGATTAGAAAACAATATGACAATTGAGAGAGGAAAACATTTAACATAGAAAATAATAACATCACCAATGAACAACACGTGAGAATCCTATGAAACGTCCCTTTGTATTACTGGAAGATCTCTTGAAAAAAATTACAGTATTTCTAGCTTACAAGGTGTAAGCATCAACCCTTGGTACTTCAAAGTTTGAAGTATTTATAACCAAACATTACATACGATCCTATCATTAAAGATCAGGACGTGGAAATCTAAATTTAGCTAACTAACTCAATAGAATACAAAAATTTAGGAACTGTTTGATGATGTGTTGAAATCTTCATGTTGATTCTGGGGTAAACCGTTGGTGAGTCCTCTGCACGACCTCATCTGATGGAATAACTGACTGGGCTTGGACACCTCATCTCCTACTCGTTCAGGTTGCATAACTCTTCCCATCGAAGGTTACTAGGAACGTTGACCTTGAGCAATCTTTGGTATACTTCATCCATCTCTGTATACTTGGAAAAAGTTGGTTCACGATGAAAATGTACGATATCTCGTTGTTATAACCCTAAATTGCACAATACATGCATACCTGGAATCAGGCCATCTCAAATCCCTTCTTTGTCAAAGCACTACTGAACAACTCTTTAAAAATCCTCTTTTATAAAGGCCCAAGCGCCCTACTCCATTACTGCACGCGTGTACATGCTAGATGACCTCAAACAACCTGCATAGACCGACAAAAGCACGAAAAAAGGAAAGTTGCCGATGGAACACACAGCTTTGGGTGAGTTAACTGAAACTCCCGGCCATGCATGGCCGAGGGTTCGTCCAAATACCTAGCTTCTTCTAACCCATAAAAGAAGGACTAGGGGTCCCATTTGGAAGAGGAAAAAAGATAGCAAAGAAACTCTGCCCATTTACATATTCCCATTGTCCCAACCCTTTAGCCATCCTTGTGCCAGAAGAGATACGACGCAAATAAGTTGGAGGATAGTTGAAGAGGAGCCCAGGATCAAGTTCGCGGAGCTATGGCTGGTATCAACTTTTTGTAGGTTGACTCATTCAAAGTAATAAAGAAAATGTTTTTCCCGTCCCAATTCATGAGTTATTCATAATTTGTTAAGTACATGTTTAAATCTCTAACTTGTTAGTCTATAGGTAAGATGCATGTGTAGTTGTTGCTTGTCTTGTATGCAGGTCAGCATTGGAAAGGAGAACTGTGAACCAGTGATAAAGTGCGACATGGGATCAACATCAAACGCCTGGAACAAGGTAGGTTGATCTAGCCATGTTTTACTGAAAGAAATAGGATTTAAGTCTGGGGACGAAGGTAGAAAGTAGATTTTTTCTTTGTCATATTTGCATGCAAAGCATAACCCTATTTGCTAGTCCGTAAGGAGATTTCCCTCACAACAGAATTGGAAACCATACTGGAGAAGTCTCCAGGGTTCTTGGAATTTTATTTTTTGGGTAGTTTTTAGAAAAAGACTGGTTTTTCTTGCTGGTTTTTTTTAGTTTCTGTAAAGTCTGAGCTAGTAGAGAGTCTAGTTTTCCATACCAGCTTTCTCTGATTTGCTTGACTGTGTTTTTTCGGGACCCACAGAGGTACATGTGGCCTGCATAAGGTTTGCACGCATGTACACACGCCCTACTCTCTTACAGGCCGCATGTGAACGCTAGCTAAAGAAGTAGCAGTAGCATGTAGAGCCCAGAGAATTTTTGAGGCAGTCATCCTCTTCCCTATCAGAATCAGACATTCTCATGGGTTTTCTGGAATTTTGTTTGAGTCTTGGTTGTTTGCAGTCTTATCTCAGATTGTTTTTCTTTCTGATTTTTCCTTACATTATTTTCTTTTTCTATTAAAAAGAGTGTCCAAGCCTTCAAGGGATCCTGGTTATCAATATCAGTGGTCTCTTCCTGGTTTTGGGTTGTCTGTTTTCATTTTTTCTTAGAGTTTAGAGATACACACGACCTTTACAAGGTCAGCCCACATGTACATGCCCTCTGTCTCTATACATCTCGCGTTCACATGCCTGTTGTTAGATTAACAGTAGTGTGCTTGTGCAGGATACTTTTTTTTTAGGGCAAGGCGGTCATCCTTTCCCTTGATGAGAATTATACCTCTCGGGTGTTTGAATCTCTGTCTTAGCAGTAAATAGCTTAGGATTAATCTTACCCTTAGCTTTCTTTTTCTTATTTAAAAGTGGTCATAAAAAAGAACTTTTTAGGGTTTTTAGAAAAGTGTGAGAGTCAATTTTTAAAATTGCTAGTGTGTGTTTGTTTGACGTGATTCTTTGCAATCTGCGATTAGGCCAGAATTGTTTTTCTTGGTTTTTGTTTGTTGGTTTTTTTCCTTTTTTCTTTATCAAGCATTTAAATAAAATAAAAAATCTCTTTTCATTTTCTTGTTTGGTTGAAGAGTATGTTTCTGCATTATTAGTCGGGGAAAAGTTGTGTATTTCATAAGTTTTTGCAGTTTACTTAGATCATAAGTAGCTTGTAGTCAAGTGAAATTTATTTTGAGTTTGTTGTCCAAAATCTTAGAAAATTAAAAAAAAAAAAAAACAATATTTTGAAAAGTTGTTGAAATTTTGCATTAAGTAAAAGTTGTTGTTTCCAGCTTTTTTTTTTCATTTTTTTCTTTTATCTTTTACACATCATCAGTTTCACTTTCATACCCCTTGACATAAGAAAAATCCATAAAATTAACGCTAAATCTAAAATTTACTAGACTTTTATGTTTGTAGGGTTCACCAACTAGTTAAAGATTAGGACCTTGAATTAGGTTGGAGAGGAAACTCTTCTAAGTCCAGTATCATGAAAGTTATCTGGGACCCCCCTCTAACACAGGGGATAAACACGAGGTCGTTTGAGGAAAGGTAGCGGAGATAACCCCTACGAAGCTGGACCAATCGTAGTGGAGAACACATATAGAGGGCTTGTTTTGGGATTCTGTCGATTGCATTTTCCATGGGGCTTTGTGGGTCTCGAATCCGTTCGAGGTCCTCAGTTGTCTTCTAGACCACTTTATTTTGATACCTTTTACAAGTTTCATGCTCGATAATTTTATCATTGTGGTCTACTCGACTTTCCACTGTACCCGCCTGGTGACTGTTCGCGCGCTAGCAACCTAGTTGCCTATCTTTTTTAGGGACATACACAGGTGACTGCGGGGGTATACCATGGTACCTAGGATAAACATCAGGCCACGCTTTGCAGAGTATACCTGGAGGGTGCTTCCGTGTTTGACTTTCACTTGCACCGGTAAGTTACTCTAGTGTTGGTTGTTGTAACTGTTCTTCCAATTAATTTAGTGTTTGCATGTCTTATCTTCTAGGGATTTTTTTTTAGTGTGTGTTACTTTTGAACGTTTAGACTACCCTAGAGTGTCTTTGATATTCTCACACAGTGGAGGATCATGAGCTCCGCCGGTCATGAAGGCTTCTTGTCCTACCATCGTTTACACTGGAGCCACCCCCACCACCATTAAGGTGAAATCTAGACCAACAAGGGTCTTTTGAAGTGACCGAGTTACAAGAAATTATGCCTAACCAACATCCGAAGGAATCGACCATTTTGGACCTTGAAGCAACCGCTCTTGGTCCAGTTGAAACCCCAACCACTGATTTCTTGGCACCTTTCATTGTACCAATTCAATTTTACGAGCTCCAGACAGCGTTGCACACAGCAATGGGAACAAATGTTGTTACTCCTTCTGGAAATTCTTCAATTCCCTCTACGGTTGTCACGACAGGAGAGTTTTCACCTCCTAACCCACCATCACCGGTCTGAGCCACTATGGTCTCGACCACTTCTACATCGCACAGTGGTCCGATACCATATTTGGCGGCAGCCACAACCCCTTTCACACCAAGTGCGACAGGCCCTCCATTCTCATACGGGATGCCTACTTCGGGTACAAGTCCTGTACTTTCCTACTCCACTTTACAGACTTTAGGTCTAGGGGCAGGGAGCTCTAGCGCTCCTCTGCAAGGTCACATAGGGGGCATTCCTGCTCCTTTTAACGCTTTCCCTTATGGAGGAGGTCATATCCCTCCCTCTTCCCCTTCACTCGGTGGCTCGCATCAGCAATCCCCAGGCAACCTACACACCATAGTTTATTTGGAGTGGGGAGTCAAGGACCACCTTTACATAGTATACCAGTAGGTTCGACACCATTTAATTTGGCCGGAACGTTTGGTAACAACGCCTTCTCATCAACCGCTTTCTCGACTGGGGGTAATCCCAGTTTTGGAAAATCTACTCCTATGCAGGGTACTATTCCTGCACAGGGGGCGAACCTAGGAACTTCTTAGCAGGGATCCGTTCCCTCATCCGGAATGTCGATCTAGGGTAATTATTTCCACAATCAATGGAACCCCGGACAAACTACTATGCCTATCCCCACGGGACCGACATGGGGCAACCCTTCCTAGAGTCCTTCGAATATAACTCATGCCCAACCATCTATGTCCTATTTGGAAAATCAGTCGATGATGTCTCCACATATGAAAAATCTGTATGCTAGACAAGGCCATGGTTTCTACCAGAATCTGGGTTTGCAACCAAACTTTTCCTGGCAACCTGGCGCCAGTCAAACTCCAGGCCCCTTTTTCCCAGGTTATCACCAACAACCCAAATTACCCTTCCTGGCGACTTTTCCCTTGCCATATTTGACAAGGTTGTTGAATGACCCTATTTGTCACGATCTGCGTTGGCCTCCTATGCCGACGAAGTTGTCTTCAGACATTCCAAAGTTTGAAGCCAAGCCTAACGAAGATCCAGGATATCATGTGACTACCTTTCATCTTTGGTGCTCATCTAACTCATTGAAAGATGACTCTGTACAGTTGTGATTGTTTCAACGTACTCTCATTGGGAGTGCCGAGAAATGGTACATTGAGCTCGATCGCTCAAGATAATCTTCCTTCAGTGAGCTGGCAATGGATTTCCTAAACCATTTTTAGTTACCTGTGAGATACGATGCTGGCACAGAGCTGCTGGCCAATTTCGAGCAGACGAAAGCGGACCATATCTTTGATCACATCCGAGAATGGAGACATTGAAAGAGTCTCATTAAGGTGTCAGTTCCACCATCATTCTTGCTTGAGTGGTTCCTTAAGTCTTTGGTCTCCCAGTTATCCAAAGATGTCACAACATCGGGTGTATTCTCTGAAGAAGACACCATCATACGAGCTCAACAATTTGAGCTCATACATTCTTAGTCCGGTTTATTATACAACATCTTGCCAGATGCGCCACGCTCAATACTGGATAAAACTAGACAGAGAGTCGACCACATGCCGATGGTATTTTTGGTTCAGCACAAATAAAGCCCGTTGAGCAATTGATGAAGCAGTTGCAACAGTTATCTATACAACACACAGCGGCCAGCCAAACCACTGTTTTGGGTGCTCCCCCTACCAAAACGTCGGAGGTACACACAGTGCAGTCGACTAACCCAAAGGCCACCAAGCAGCCTGAAGGAAAGAAAAAAAAATGAAAGAAGGGTAAGGGGGATAAAAAACCCACCGATAATGTTGGTGAGGACAACACTGAGAAACAGAAGGTGAGGTATCGATGCAACTTGTGCACGGAAGACCACCTGTCCCATATATGTCCTCGACTTGTAGAAGCCCAAAATTTTGTGATGCAACAACATCCTACTGTGTTAACCAATCCATTTCAACATGGACAAAATCTAACCCAAGCCTCCGCAAGCACAAAAGGGGGCATCCAAGAACCATGTCTACCTCCGAACAACCCTGCATCCGCAAACATATATATGGTTAGGGGTGATGCTTTTATATCGACTAGAGAGCACGGCTATAGTAAAACAAACACTTCTGAGAAGGGTAAAGAACCTGACCTCCTACCTCTTCCTCTACAGATTAAGAAGACATTGGGAGAAACAATGACACGCATTCCCAAAGGTGCAATTAAAAATGCTTCTCATAACCCAAATGCAAGGGCTGCCCAGAAATACTCTGTGGTGGAGGATTTATCACAAACCCCTTGTGCGATGTCCGCTTTGGAGGTCCTCCAAAGATGCCCTTCCCAGAGGAAAGCCTACTTAACCACTTTAGGATCTACCGAGACATGTAATCTGGGTACAATCATGCTGGATACAACTGACTTAAAACCTCGTCTACCTTACCATATAGAATTTCAGATAGTAGTGGATTATCCTACGAAAAATTTTACTCTGAATATCTTTTGCACGATGGTTGATGAGGGCACCTTGACATGCGTTATGTCGTTGGCATGTTGGAAGACCATTGGCCAGCCAGTTTTGTCTACGTCACCAAATCTCCTCACCACTTTCGACGGACGTTCTTTCCAACCACATGGTATCCTTCCTTCTTTCCCCGTGCAGTTAAGAGGGAAGACCACATGCGTCGAAGTAGAGGTAGTCGATGCTCCCCTTGACTATAACCTCTTGTTAGGAAGGAGTTGGATGTATTCCATGCAATTTGTGGTTGCTATAGTTTTTTGGGTCTTGTTGTTTCCACACGAAGGCCGGATAGTGACCATCGATCAATTTTCCTTCTCTAGACTTGACCCTACTTTGGGGGCATCCACGGTCCCGATGATTGATAATCCTCAACCAGGTGTCGTCAACATAGGGGTTGGTTTGTGCCCATCTTTTATGGGTACCTTTGATTACCCGCCCCCTCAAGGTGATATCAAGTTAATATCCAATCACCATAAGGTTGGGATTTTTCAATTTTCGTCATTCCACACGACTTACTTCGACAATCCGTGGACACTTCCTTCCCCATCGAGCACGATGGATAGGAAAGGGCATTCGGGCCTGTCCATACCTTTGTCTGCAACTAAAGTAGTGTACTTCTTAGTCCAACAAAATTCATCCCACACTGATCCAGCTCCTACACAAGAGTTAGATCCTCTTCTAGAGCCTATTTGGGCTCAGGGTTCTCTCCCTCACACCGATTCATTAGACTTAGTCTTGCCCTCTAATGAAGCAATAATTGAAGCAATGACTAGTCCGAATAAACCCTAGGAAGATCTTCATCACAAGTCATACTTCCTCCCAGAGTTAAGCTGAATTGAAGCGGGAGAATTCACCGTGACTATGATGGGAGATCGGCCTTGTCCTATTAATCCCTTAGCTACACATGAGGTTTATGCTGAGGGTAATATGTCAACTATCGCTGAAACCTTACCGATCAATATTTCCTGAAACCCTAGTGTCGTGGAGAATGTCTTCGTTGGAGCAGACTGCTCCCCCGAAGAGATTCAAATATACACATATCTTTTCAAAGAATTCTACGACGTTTTTTCCTGGTCTTACGAGGAAATGCCAGGCATCGATCCAAAAATAGTTGAACATGAAATCACCACATATCCTGATACCAAATCGGTTTGGTAGAAGCTCCATCCCGTTAATCCTAAGAACGCAGCAGCCATTAAAGTTGAGGTTGAGAAATTGCTAAAAGTGGGGTTTATATATCCTATCCATTTGACCCAATGGGTGTCAAACCCCGTACCGGTGAATAAAAAACAAGGCACGATTCGTGTATGAACCAACTTCCGTGATTTGAACAAGGCATGTCCCAAAGATAATTTCTGCACACCTTTCATCGACCAGATCATTGATGAATGTGCGGGTTGCAAAGCCTTTTCTTTCATGGACGGTTTTTTGGGATATAACCAAATCCAAATTAAACCCAAATACCAACACAAAATGACATTCCTCTATCCATGGGGTACATTCGCATATCGTAAGATGCCTTTTGGTCTCAAAAATGTTGGACCCACTTTTCAGCAGGCCATGTCTTTTTCTTTCCATGACCTCAAGCATATAGTCGAGGCATATCTAGATGATTTAGCATCACGATCTCACAAGAGAATGGATATTCCCACACACCTCTGACTTATCTTCGAACGTTGTCGCTACTTTCAGATTCACCTGAATCCAAACAAGTGCAGCTTCTGCGTAACATCAGGACGATTGTTAGGTTTCATAGTTTCAACATAAGGGATTATGGTCAATACTCTCAAGGTTGAGGCAATAATTCAGTTGCCCCCCCCATGCAAAATCCTTCAACTTTAAAGTCTACAAGGCAAGGCGAACTTTTTACGATGCTTCATCGCCAGCTATGCCAAAATCACCAAGGGCTTTATGCGCTTACTGAAGAAAGATGTTCCCTTTTACTGGGATGATGTAGCTCAATGCTCTTTTGATGCATTGAAACATGCCCTCACAACTGCACCTCTGCTCTGGCCACCTAACTATAACAAATATTTCTTATTATATCTGGCTGCAACAGAGTCAACCATTGGCATGGTTTTAGTTCAGGAAGATGACTTGTTCTCAAAATGCGTGATCTATTACCTAAGCCAAGGCCTCATAGGACTGAAACTTAATTATTCTCACATCAAAAAACTTGTGTTGGCAGCAGTTCATGTTGTTCAATGGTTCTGTCATTATGTTTTGTTTCGCAAGACCACCACCATTGTTGTCGTGAATCCATTCCAGTACATGTTGACACGACGGGTAATAAGTGGAAAAATCAGTAGATGGATAGTCATCCTCCAAGAGTTTGAGTTAGACTTCGTTTCAGTAAAGTCCAAAAAATCATTGGTCTTCACAAAACTCATTTCGGAACTTTCGGTTGAGTCAGGTGGCGTTGTGCCTAAAGAATCGCCTATCCGGGGAGATATGTTTTTGATCACATCTTCAAATCCTTGGTATGGAGATATATTTATATATCTCTAGACTTTGAAGTGCCCCACCACTGCTTCTCGCGATGAGCATCGACGCATAGGCCATCAAGCTAAGAATTATCTCATAATCGAAGATACATTGTATCAGAGAGGTGTAGACTGCATCCTACGTCGATGTCTCACTCATGAGGAAGCAATTATCGTGCTTAACGATTTCCATGCCGGAGCTTGTGGCGGTCATTTTTCTAGGTTGGAAACAACCCAAAAGATTCTATGAGTAGGTTACTTCCGGTCGACACTTATCAAAGATTGTATCGAATCGGTCAAGAAGTGCCATCCGTGCCAAATCTTCTCTCAGAAGATGAGGGAACATCCCACTCCCATGTTTCTTGTGATCACAGTTGGTCCCTTCACCAAGTGGGGGATTGATTACACTACTTGCAACCCTCCTTCAGTAAGGGGACACCATTATATCATCGTAGCTATAGACTATTTCACAAAGTGGGTCGAAGCTATGCCAATGTTTAAAGATGATGGAGAAACTGCAGCTCTCTTTTTATTCAACCAGATCATAGCAAGGTTCGGCATCCTGAGGGAGATTGTCACTGACCATGGAAGTCACTTTCAGAACCAAATGATGACCGAGTTAACATCAAAGCTTGGGTTATGGCAAGAACATTCATCACCCTACTACCCCCAAGCCAATGGGCAGGTGGAAGCTGTAAACAAAACTCTTAAGACTACTCTACAACGAACTATCAAGTCATCCAAGTCAAATTGACATTTGATGTTATACTCAGCATTATGGGCCTACCGAACATCTGTTAAGACTGCAACTGGATTCTCACATTTTCAACTCGTTTACGGGCTGGAGGCAGTCTTGCCCATCAAATGTCAAATCCCGTCTCTAAAGTTGGCAGTACAATTATTGCCAGACACTTCTCCACTTGAAGAACGATTAGTATAACTTGAGCAGCTCAATGCACAGTGTTTTTATGTGGCCCTAGCCAATGAGGCTCACAAACATAAGGTCAAGTGTCAATATGATAGGTCCGTTCATCCTCGGATTTTTTTTGAAGGCGACGTTGTCCTGGTCTATGACCAAGATAAGGACCCCCTGGGGGAAAGAAAATTCAAACCCATGTGGTTCAGACCTTTCATCATAAAAAAGGTTTTAAAAAAGGGCGCTTATCGTCTTGTTGATTTTGAAGGGAAGGCTTTGGTGGAGCCTAGAAACAGGCTCTACCTCAAGAAGTATTACTCATAGGCAGGTCACTGTGGGTAAATTTTTGTAACATATGTATAGTCTTTGTACTATTACTTTTTAGTTTATTTTAATGTTATGGACGTGTCGTTGATATCATCTTTCATCACTGTGGAAGATGTCAAGTGATTCCGAAGTGTTCGTTGGGTATGCAGACGGGGCTAGTCGGCACACTCGGAGGCTTCCCTCCGTAGCTTGGGTAATCTTTACACCTCAAGGCCAGTTATTATCTTCCGGAGGGATATGCTTAGGTGACACCACAAATAATGTTGCCGAGTATAGCATAGTTATTGAGTTACTTCGTGATGCTTTGTCATTGAGTATCTCTCATCTCCGGGTCTATCTCGATGCTCAACTAGTTGTGTCCCAGTTAAACAGAGTGTACAGGGTTCATGATCCAACTTTACACCGACGATTCCTTAGGGTACGCCTCTTAGAACGAAACTTTGATTATATTACATATTTTCATGTTCCTAAGAGGTTAAATCAAGTTACAAATACTCTAGCTAATCAAATTTTAGATTGGCATCTTGCACACATATGAAAGAACATTGACGTAAGCATGTAAATACATTTTTTCACACATGATCCATAAGACACAAACGACCAAAAAACCATATATAATATCATAAAGTAACCAGAGTACATACATGGACACAAGAGCCTCAAAAATAGGACCGATAACGAGTCACAGGGCTTATGCCCTCAAAAAATATATACAAGTAGTGCTCGTGGCACGTCAAAATGTCTAGCTAAAGTCAGGGTCTGTGGGCCCTGTTATACTGGTCCACAGCATTGGCTAAACACCGAAAAAATCGGACCCACGTCCGTGGTGCCCCCACTACATGAGGTTGCATAGATGGTGGCAGGTCCTCAATCTCTGCCATCGGGACCATGCGAGTGAGCGCAGTGAAGTTATGCTCAACCCGTCTCAGTACCTTCTCAACCTCCCGGATTGGAAGATCTCCTACTACTGTTGGTCCCCCGGCGGTGGCAGGTGCAACCCCTGTTCGAGGACAACACCTATTCCTCGCATAGTTAGCGGGTCACACGGGTCCCACATCTACACACAAAGAACACATATCCGTCAAATACTCTAGCATAACAAAAAATGATATATATATATACAACAAAAAAAACTACAAAGGTGGAGACTTAACCATCTCCCCTCACGCCTCACCAGGAGGTACTGGTATCTCCGGGTCTCTCGAAAAATCAATCCTGACATAGGGGTAGTCCTCTATAACTGGTATCTGTCATGACAGCCATGCAAAAAAGTCATCATCAAAGGACTCATTGGTCCTTCTACCACCCTGTCGCGGTAGTAGTACTGCCCATCTACACATAGCAGGAAGAGAAGCCTGGTGTCCTCGTACCACTACTCGAGGACTAAAACTCGGAACTCTCTCAAAAAAGAATGAACACAGAATGGTCCCGAACCCGAAATTCCTATGTGTCCGCAAACGAAAATCTATCAATTTCCTCTTCATGCACTCAAGAAAAGTGGTAGTCCAATCAAAAACTTGTGCATTTAAGCATTGGACTGCACAGTTCATTTGTGCACGGGATGCCTGATGTAGATCCGCAGAACCAGTAATTTGCCCAATAAGAAATACTATCACCTGTAGTGATAGGTTAGTGATCTTTCTTATAGGCACCTGCGTGCTCACATGGTCCGTATCAGCTACACAGTATATACCTATCAATTCCACTATGTTATGAGGCCCCATAGGAAAGGTCTAGAAATTGACTGGTTCCCCTCTCCTAGAGAGGCCAGTCAAAATATAAACATCCTCGACCATGGGCACTAGTCACTGCCCCTCTAATGTAAATTCCTTTGCATCCAGATGCCAGTAGTCAACCAAGGCATTCAGTATCCTAGGTTGTGCCCACATGAAAGGACATAGAAAAAACTTGAGTAAACCACACTGCATCAAAGTAGCCATAGCATTGGGGTCTTCCCTGACCAACTCATTCACCTCTTCGTGCTCTCTTTCTCTCCAATGGACATACATCCTACAAAACAAAAAGGTTCAGGGGAGTTAAACCCTTGCTTTTTATGTCTTTAGCATTCAATAAGGGGGCCCACGCGGCCTGTCCTGAGACAGCCCGCATGGACCTAGGGCCGACCTTTTAAAGGTCGACGCCCCCCTAAAAAAAGAAACCCAATACATAAATAAAGATATGAAATGCAAGATAAGGGATTTTGTACTTACTTGGTCCAGACAAAAGTTTTTTTCGTCCACTGTAGCTCCCAGAATCACCACATTAATCAGAGGGGGTCTTTTGTCTCCAGAGTCAATTTCCAAATCAACAATGGTGATAATGAGCTGTCAGCTTCTATTTATAGACTTTTTGGCCTCTTTTTGTCACTTTTTTGGCCTCCCTTATCATTTTCTTTATACCAAAAATCATTTAGAGTGATTCAGGAGTTATTTAGGTGGGATTTGATCGGGTATTAGGACAGTTTTTTTTTAAGTTTTGATTAATTTTCGACCATCTGTGGAAAACAAATTTCGACAATCTAATTGAACATATAGGTTAGGTTTCTACCCTGAATTTTGTATCTCGTTGTCTTTTTCCTTTTCCATAGGATCGATCCCGTCAAGTTGTGACACAGAACCATCATATCTACTTTAGAAGTTTCGCAACTTGGTGGTAGATATTACCAGAACATGGATGCCCTAGGTAGATCCTGGTTGCCTTATGGTATTCATGTTGTCTCTAAAACATTGTAGGCTCGGGAGTCCTTGTAGTTTTTCCTGAATACGAGTTTGAGCCTCATTTGCATGATTCTTCTTCACTCTTGACCTCACCCTCAGGACTCCCAAAAAATAATGGGTCTTCTTTTAAGCCATTTTCAGACCCTCTAAACATGAAAAGATTGTCGAGCGATCTTGTGGCCTTTCACGCTCATTAAACTAAAATTTGAACTCACGTCTGTCCAGCGGTAGTTTACCCCTTTTTCGGTCCGGACGGTCAACTATACGAACAAAGGTATACTCTATGGAACTTCAGCTCTATAGAAGAGTACTCTAAGGTATAATTTTATCCATTTTTTGGGCCTGAGGGACTAAACTTATGAAGAAGGAACCCCCACGGAGACCATAGTTAAGCTCTTTTCAAACTCCCAAAAATTGAAAAGATCATTGATTGACCTTATTCTTTCACACTCGTTAAACTGGTCCAGAAGAACATTCCTGACGGAGTCCATAGTTAATCTTTTTTCAGACTCCTTAAAAATGAAAAAATGGCCAAGTGATCTTATCCTTTTCACACTCGATAAAATGGTTTTGAATAGACATCTTGTCGGTGCTAGTTTACCCCTTTTTCGAACCGACTAGACTATCTTCGAAAAAGGTACCCCAATGGAGTCTCCTTTTATGTTTTTTCAGACTCTCTAAATATGAAAAACCACCGAGCTCACTTTCTTTGGGCTCATTAAACTTACATCGAAGGATGTTACCATTGTGTGTTTTATTAACCGGGTTTGCATATCTTATACACCAGCCTTGTAACAGTTTGCTTCTGTGTCTTAACACCCTTGGCCCCCGGAGGATTTTTCCTGAGTATCATTATACTAGAACATCAGTCTTGTCCTTGTGCATTGAACTTGTATGTTTGCATCACTCGTTCCTCCATTGTAACGTAATATTCCTTTATTCTTTTTCCCAAAATTATTGAAAAAGACAAAAAAAAAATCAAATATACCCCAAAAAGAAGAAGGGAAAAGTGTTTTCTTTATTGGCAGCATAATGAGTCGCCCTTGGATAAAGCACATCTGTTTGTTTGTTCATCAAACTATGGGATATAGTACGAATTTAGGAAGTTGTTCTCACTATATCGAGTTGTTTCCTCCACCGTTTGGTTATCCTTCCAAACATATGGAGAGTTTCCGTTGCCTCCTCCTTCGTAGACTTAGCATTAATGCCATGTTGCATGAGTCTCATCATTTGTCGTGCTATTGTCCAAGGGAAGTTTGTCACCAAGCCTGAGTCGGCCCCTGCAATTTGTCTCTTGCCCTCATACCCAGCCATCCTGAATGTCCAATCAAGTCCTTGTTCGAAATCAACGAAGCCTTCAGTCTGATCATCAAGATTATCTAGTCCATGACCGACGAGCCGTCAAAGACCTCTGGGTAGTGCATTCGTACACTCATATTACACTCCTACCCGAGTTTTGAATATTTTGAAGTTGTTTCTCGAGCTCTGAAGATCTCATCTCCAACCATCAGGCTGTATCAGCTTCCAAAAGATGGATACTCTATATGTATATCTTTTTGATTTTGAGATGTAGCTCCGTTGTGTATTGTTCGCGGCTACTCTTTATATAATTATATGACATGGATCTATAGTGTATTTGATTGGTAGCCATGATTCTATTTTATCCCGAGCATGGGTATGCCTGCCTCGGTGAGACATTTTTTATTTTGCAGACGACACCTCTAGGTTCTTGATCCTTGGGCTCAATCGTTCGGCACATCAGTAAATATTGGTAATGTATTTCGGCCATCAGATGCTATTTTGACCTCACACATTAGGGGGCATCTGTTATAACCCTAAATTGCACCATACATGCTTACCTGGCATCAGGCCATCTCAGATCCCTTCTTTGCCAAAGCACTACTAAACAACTCTTTAAAAATCCTCTTTTATAAAGGCCCACGTGCCCTACTCCATTACTGCACGTGTGTACATGCTAGATGACCTCAAACAGCCCACGTGGAGTGACAAAAGCACAAAAAAAGGAAAGTTGTCGATGGAACACACAGCTCTGGGTGAGTTAACTGAAACTCCCGGCCATGCATGGCCGAGGGTTCGTCCAAATACCTAGCTTCTTCTAACCTATAAAAGAAGGGCTAGGGGTCCCATTTCGAAGAGGAAAAAAGATAGCAAAGAAACTCTACCCATTTGCATATTCCCATTGTCCCAACCATTTAGCCATCCTTGTGCCAGAAGAGATACGAAGCAAATAAGTTGGAGGACAGTTGAAGAGGAGCCCAGGATCAGGTTCGCGGAGCGGTGGACGGTTTCAACTTTTTTTAAGTTAACTCATTCAAAGTAATAAAGAAAATGCTTTTCCCATCCCAATTCATGAGTTATTCATAATTTTTTAAGTACATGTTTGAATCTCTAACCTATTAGTCTATAGGTAAGATGCATGTGTAGTTGTTTCCTGTCTTGTATGCAGGTTAGCGTTGGAAAGCAGAACTACGAACAAGTGATAAAGTGCGACAAGGGATCGACATCAAACGCCTGGAACAAGGTAGGTTGATCTACCCATGTTTTACTGGAAAGAAATAGGATTTAAGTCTGGGGACGAAGGTAGAAAGTAGATTTTCTCTTGGTCATATGTGCATGCAAACCATAACCCTATTTGCTAGTCTGTAAGGAGATTTCTCTCACAACACTCGTGTTGTATGCTGATATCTGACTGGAAAGCCTCTAAAAATTCTCTACCTGTGATATTGCCCTGTATTCCTGAGAATTTAGAACTATCCTTAGCCACGGTGGCTAATTTATTTTTATAATCAGACAATGTCATTAACTTGTCATTTATGACCCTTAAACCTGGGAAGCCTTTCTTTTGCAGAGCTTCAATTTTGCTGAAAAATCTTTGCACTCCTATCTCCATAGTCTGGACTTTTTCCTCCAATTGTAGCATCAATTCTCTTTTGGTCAGGACCCTCTTCACCTCGAGGATGGTTTATGTCCTATCTTCAATTTTCAAATCCTCTAACTCTTCTCACATTTTTTAATTAAGGAATTTAATGATCTAAGTGGCTTCTGCGGTCATCTCTCCCAACTCTCCTCTTATTTTCTCAATCGCCTGCTTGCTTATTTGCACCAGTTCATTTTGCTTGAACATGATTTGTATCATAGGCCATATTTCATTAATATATTTGGTGATGTCCATCCAGACATGTTCCTTGACCTCAACAAGTATTTTGCCTGCCACTGTCTGCTTTTGAAGCTGTTGTAATTCCTGTCTGAGCTTGTCTGATATTTGTTTCTCCTTGGATAGTTGGTTTGATAAGAAGACTTGAGTTCTTGAAGGTTCTCAACCTCCTTTATAAGTTTGCTAATCTTTGTCTCTTGCAAATTCATCTCTTCCATGGATTTTTCTAGTTCTATTGTCTTCTCCAGGGCTGTCAATGGAGTTGTTGAGGGAATTTCTACTGAGGATGTCGTGCTTACTCCTGTGAGTGGAACCACGCTTAATGGAATGACTTCCATAGGCTTTGATTGTTCCTTCTCTTTCAATAACTTTTCCAGTTCTGCCTCCATCTCTTTTAACTCTGCATTTTTCTCCATAATCAACCTGAGCATCTCATCATTTTCCCCTTATGTCTCAGCTATCTCCTTTTCATGTGCATCTTCTATTGGTGGTAGTTTCAATTGTGTCCTCGAAGAGGATATATCGGCATTTTTCTTTTTAAGAATTTCCTCAACTTCTTTCACATTTGAGGGGTCATACCCAATCTTGAGGACCAATTCTTCCAACATCTTAATTATGTTGTCCTTTGCAAAGAATGATATCTTTTCTAATTTCAATTGTGTCTGGACATTACTCAGAGATGTCTGTAATTTGGTGGTTGCAGTAGAAGAATTTGCCAACATGGAGAAAATCATTTCCTCAGTTTGCCTGTGCAGATCCATTTGATCAGCAGGATGCACATCCCTTGTATGAAACTCGAACATTACCCTTTTGTAGTCAGTGATTTATTTCAGGTCTGGCACTTGTACCTGCAGAAATGCCATGTGCATTCTACCCTTCTCTGTGTTGAATGTAGACAACAGTATATGCTAAGTTGTTGATGTATGTTTCCAAAATTGAGCATATGTATTGCTGGTCAGTGTCTGATTTTTCTTTTTGATCAGATCATATTTCTAAAAAATACTCAATTTTGGTCCTCCTTTGCTCGACTGGTTGACTGGTAGAGTATTTGTGGGCTCCTTAGGCAAAATTGTAGAAATGATCTGCTTGCTTCTTGAGATTAGGAGTGACCGGTCATCCTTCATAGTTGCGATGGATTTGATTTCTTTTTCACTAGCCGTGTCAAGTGTGTAACTGGTTTTTGGCCTCTTGGTATGTAATTGGAAATCCTCGGCCGAGACTTCAGTGATAGGAGGTGAAGAATCCTTCCTGGGCATTTTATCCTTGGGAACCTGTGGTGTAGTCATCTGTGAGATGATGACCGAAGGGTCATGTTGTTCTATCTCGACCAAAGTGTTCAGTTCTCATTCTATTTGATTCGTGAACTTCTCTATATCGGGCTTGGGTGCATGAACATATGGGGCATTTTCATTCTTAATATTCATCTCAGAAATTGTCCCACATGGATCATAGTTCCATATGAAGCTAACAAAAAACTTCATCTCTTTTAACAGTCTATCTACTTCCTCCCTAGCGCCTTAGCTATTGCAGATAAATGATCCTATTTGCCCTTTAATTCTAAGTTGTTGTTTCTTTTTCAGAGACACAAATGTATGTCATCTGAGTTAATCATTTGTCTTATGTATTCCAGGGAAAATATCTTCATGGGTAAATACTTGGGCAATTTATATGGAGCCAACTCTCATCCATATACTCTGATCTATGTGTGATCTTGGTAAAGGTACCAGTATCCAGTTTTTGCAAGGTCTGAGAGGTGTAAAATCCTCTGAATTTCCTCATTTATTCTCAGTTCTGGTCTGCCACTGAGCATGCTCACCACTGGGTGGTAGAACTGCTTGATAAATTGTTTGAAGCTGAATTCTGAAGAATTTTTTTGGAGTAGCGAAGTCCAAGTTGTCACCGCCTGTGGCTTCCCATCCTGGTCCATCTTCTGCATTGAAAAGGAGAATTTGTCCACCTAAAAGAAAGTGAACATGTAGGCTAGTATTGAGGAATACCGGAACATTCCCTCTGTGGTGAAATTCGAAAACTGTTCATGAATATTGTTCGCCAAGAAAGTGTTGCAATCGAACTGCATGGTGGGTTTTTCTTCTGTGGAGAAGATGGACAGAAAACCCAATATGGGTTCATCTACCCATTATTTAGAAAAATAACCCAATAGAGCACAGAGCGACGAAATTATTTGGTTTCCCTTTACTGACAATAGGGAGGAAGGGTACGGGGGATTTGTCTTGGGGAGCTGAGTAGCCTGGGGAAGGAAAAGCTCAAAAATCTGGGCTCTCTGGGGAAACGATAGTTTCTGGTATAACTCTATGATGACCTCGAGATTGAAAGGGGAGATGGATTCGGTTCTTGGGATTTGCATGATCTGGTCTATGGCCTCTGGTGTGATGAAAAACAGATTTTCTCCTGAGGAAGACACTACGGCTCTCTGGTCAGGGAGATAATGAGCTTGGCACTTGAGGGCGAACTCAGGGAAATGGTGGACCTGGGGGAAAATATACAGAGGAAGGTTGGACTCCCAGAGCTCAATTTCATCGCTCTAATCTAATAAAACCTCTTTAAGTCATGATTGCAAATCTGCGAAGTCAAATTCGCACCTGGTGTCTGCAATTAAATGATCTTTGTCGACCGGGGGGATCCTGTCGAGATCGACAGGAGGCGGGTGGAAAGGATTTTCCTCAGCTTTTGTCCTCTTCGATTTTGGCGCTATCGCTGTGAAAATACATGGAATTCAAACAATCATTAGTGGGGATGATAGTGACTTTGGACAGTTGACTGAAATGGAGAGAAAATGGGGAAACTATGCTCTGGTGTGACAGGAAAGATATTCTCTGCTGAGACGACACAGTAAGGAATGGAAGAATGAAGGTAAATAGTAGTTTTGAGCAAACGGATACCCGTTGGGCACGGGGGATAGGTCAGCAGGCCAACGGATAAGTTAGCCTGTAATAAATTGCAAACGTGTCATTTGGAGCATGAGATGGCAGGTGACAATGAATGACAAATACGACTTAGTGACGTGGAGGGCGTTGATTGGGACTTGACCATGGTGAAGTGACTTGTGAAAGGGTGAAAATACTAACAGAGTAATGAGATGCGATGTTTAGGGGAAAACATGGAAGATGACGTCATGGGGTGACAGGGTATGTCAGACCGTGGTAAGCGATGGGAGTCTGAACCGATGGATTCCTGCCACGTAGAGGAAAGGGGCCTGCCAAAAGAACAATCCATTATGGACCCCCCTCCCTCTGTTAAAAACAGATCGGTCAGGGGGGTCCAAAAAACACCATGAGTCGTCCATTAGTGTGCCTACTCTTGGACCGTAGATCTGTGTGCGATGTTTAAACCACATTCTGGACCCCCCCCCACCATTAAAAGAAGAATGGTTGGGGGGGTCCAGAATTCAATCTTGACCATTGATCCAAGCGTTGGCACCTCAGTCGTTCAGATGCGCACTTTTTTTATCTCTGATTCTGGACCCGCCCCCCCCCCACCGTTAAAGGTAGAACAGTCGGGGGGGTCTGGAAAAACTTGTCAATCGTAGATCTGGGTGCCAGCATCTCATCTGTTCATCTGTGCACTATTTTTAATGTGTGAGCGCAAAATCATATTTTCTCTGAAACTTAGGATAAGTGCATCATGTGGGTTTTCTCAAAATTTTCCATGTTTTCATCACCATGGGGTTAGACATCAAACCTTTAAACCTCAAAAATATGGTTCAACATCGATCATCATGCATGTTTTATTGGGATAAAGAAAACTACCCTATGTTCTAACCTAATTACCTATGACAATTAGCCCAGATTAAACTGTTGGACTAAGAAATTACTCTATCCTGGGGTTATTTGACCAAGATTAGGCAGTTTGGTCAAATTTATTCACTAGCTACCCTAAATCACTTGGCTAAGATTAAACAGTTTAGCCAAGCTTATTTACTACTCCTATCAACATCAATTTAAAAGGACTTGGACATGCTTAAACTGTATGGACCAAATCATTGTTATTGCATGGGGCTCTATTGAATTTATTTTATGCCCTCTTTTATTCTTTTTTTTTTTTTTTCAAATTATTTGCAGAATGGAAAATCATTTGACAAACAAGACACTAGAGTGATAACATTTCAGTCATCAATTGATCCTATAAATTATAGGGTTATAACAGGTCCACTTTGGGATACCATAGACCACCATCTTCGATCGAGACAACAAGTTCCTCAACACCTTTTGGTCGAGTCTCTCATATTTGTTGGACACCAAGCTCACAAAATCCACTGCTTTCCACTAGGAAACCGATGGCCAAACCGAGGTCATCAATCGGATGATTGTGCTCATCCTGTGCATGTACAATTCTAAGCATCCACATACATGGGACGAGAGTCTTCCCTATGTCCAACACAGTTACAACAGGGCTCTCGATAATTCCACTGGCCATAGCCCATTTCAGGTGGGTATGGGATTCCAACCCTTGGGACCCATTGATGTTTCACTCCCTCTTTCCACCGCATAGATAGACTCTTCCCCTGATCAATATGCGATAAAAAAATCCAAAATATTCATTTAGCATATTCAGCACATCCACCAACATGTCCAGGAGATTTTGTATAAATCCAATGCTAAGTACAAGCAGCGCCATGATCAACACAGGGTGCCACACCAGTTTCAGGTTGGTGACAAATTATGGTTACATATGCAGAAGGATCATCTCACCGAACCCCATCGGAAGCTTATCCCACTTTGTTATGGTCCTTATAATATCACTAAGGTTGTGGGTAGCAATGATTTTGAGCTAAACACTCCACCCTTCCTTGGTCTGCATATAGTATTCAAAGTGGACCTCCTTCGGCCATATTTTCCACCATTATTGGACGCTTCTGAGATCGCAGAACAATTGACACCAACAGAGCTCAACCCTGACTGCATGGAACAATAATCCACTGATCAGATCATGGAAACACAGGTCAACGATACTCGCCAGCAGTGGATCCATCTTTATCGAGTTGTCAAGACATGGAAACTCCTACACCAAGGCCAGTGGCTCACCCAGGGCCAAATCCAGCTGAAGTTTCCTCACATGGTGGGGGAAGTCAATGAAATAGAGACCATTTCTTCCTAAGGGGGGAGGATTGATCTAGGTGGATATTGGTGGTCACCCACCTATTCCAGTTGGCTCGCCGTGTCCATTTTGTTTTAGCACGTTCTTATGTATTTATTTTTAATTGTGGGTTCTTCACTTCTAGGGTTGTTTGAAGCCCCACACATCCTCCAGGTAGATACGGGTGGCCTCTCGCCTAATCCAACTGGCTTATTTTGTATGTTTTCATGTTAGCACATCTTGTTGTACTTTCAGGGCTGTTTTGGGGCCCTAAACATTGTTTTTTTGTCTCACCACAATAAAAATGTAGATTGATTCAGAGTTTGGCAGTGTAATGTGTAGTTCTTTGAAAGACCTTTCCAACGGGCTATCACGAGCCTAAAATGGAGGTCGTATGCAAAGTTACAACCCTAGGATGTTGAGGTACCAAATTACACCAAATTACCTATAGGGCCCACATAACTTTTGACATTTCACCTTCTAGGGTTAGGTTTTTGGATGCCTAGGGTTTTGGAATTCATATCAAAAAGGCCTATGGAGCCTGATTGTAATCTATTATGCTCAGATGGATGTGTGTAGCAGCCACATCTCTTCTCGGATATACTACCATTCAAGCAAATTTTTAGTTATGCAGTTTTATAGTTTCAACCTATTTCATTACTTAATAGAAGATATTGTTCACTAGATATTTTTGTTATTCTCCGTATCTTTGTGTTTATTATGTTCATTCTATTAATCAGTTCATTCCTCTCCTAAATCTGGATCATCCCACCACTCCATTCCCCTATTCCTTCCTTGTGTTTAAAAATAAACCTCTTGTGTAGAAAATCTGAGTTCATATTTTTTTGTAGTTGACCAAGAGGGGGGGGTTTGTGATGATAATGGGAAAATTCGATTCACACCGATGGTTATGTTAGGTTCTCATTATCCTATCTCATCTTTTCCATCAGAAGAAATGGAGGAGGAAACTATGGAGCAAAACATAAATGTTGATCAGACAATTAATGAAGAAAATCTAGACACACATAACATGAAATTTTCCTCACCCATGAATAAAGTGGAATTAATTTATATTGATTTCAATAATTATGTTGTTATAAATTCTCCTAATTTAACCAAGTTAGAAGAAATAAGCATACAAAAAATAACACTTTTAGCACAATAATCCACTTTTTTCTTGGAAGAGGGAAAAAGTGTCAATGAAGAAAGTGTTGATTGTGAAACCATTCCTATTGTGGAGAAAACCAATTCACAATCAATAACCAATGTTGTGATACCCCTGTTCTCCCCAGTATGTAATTATTAATGAATTGATGATTGTCATGCCATGGCATACCAACAATGTAAATGAATTATTGTTTAATTGAAAATTCCAACAATTGATTGTGGGACTGAAGCCTTCAAATTACTTTCCATGATACCATGAGAGGTATTAATAAGGGGAATAGAAGGGGGATTCATGTGTAAAAGAATTGTTGGGTTTCCTTTCTCTTTTACCCATTTACCATTACAGATTGACCTCAGTTCATAACCAAGAATCTTCCCAACAAAATCCCTTAAATACTATCGGCTCCTCTGGTCACCCAAAAGGCAACACAGTACACAGAGTGTACTACATAGTCTCACCCGAGATAACTCTTATGGGTGGTTGCAATACTCAGGTGTTTTCAACCTGGGGTTGAGCGATATCTGTGCTTGTATGGCGCAACATTTATTTAGTCCATTTAACATCTTGTTATAACATTTATTCTACACATTCATGAAAAATATCATATATACTTAATCACCTCATTCATTCAACATTCATCAATTAATCATACACATCCATTCAATCCCACGACACAGTTTTACCATGGTTCACCCCCTCCTGGGATACGTCCACAAAGATTTGGATCTCAGCATTTTATTATGGTTTGGAAAGATACCACGCCGCGTGTGTTTACATTATTTTTTCTCACTCTCCTTAGCAGGCTCCTCGATCCCTACGAGGCTGACTAGATCACAGCAGGATCATCAGCCTGCGATCTAAAACTCAGGATCGAGTGGCTTACTATCTTAATGATTCGTCCAGTTCTTACAGTACGCTTCCTCTCTGTATCCCCTCTAAGTCTGTCCCTTTTTGTCTCCTAAGTACTACTTATTTATATTTTCAGTTGACCGTCCATTACAATGTATTACAAAAACCCTAAACTTAGCGTCTTTAGGTCTTCCATGCATGCATGTGTGTTGATTTTCCTTCTAGTTGTCACTTTCCTCTTACATGCCTTTATTCCCAAAATACCCTTTCTTTATGATTCAGCCTGCTTCCAACAGACCACCAAAAATGACATGTGGCTCATCCCGAGCCACCTAATCCTGGTGTTCTTCATCGATCTCTCTTGCGATCACTTGGAACTTATCCATGAGCTTCGTTGCTTACGTTTGGGACTGCGTGGTATTCTCTTTGAGTGCGTCCAATACCTACACTACAATCTCGTTGCTAACCATCCTTGCACACTCTGCCTAGGTTTGTACCATATTCATTTTTTCTTCTTCTGCCTATGCAATGACCTCTGTTGCCTTCTCCTAGAGCGGTTCCATTTGAGTATGGTGCTCCTTTTTCTGTGTCTACGCAACTATGAGTTATGTCTGCAGTTTCTTCATATCATGTGCTCCATTGACGTGCTTCGTGATTGGCATTGTCTTTTGCCTCTACTTGACGTCCTGGATAGATGTGCTTATCCTTTCTCCTTCATGGTCCCACTGTTGAACCTATTGATCCTCTTCCAGCTTCATCCAGAGATGTGTTTCTTTCTCAAACAAGTCGTTCGCCGCATGGACTTGTCACTCTATCTCCTTTATCTGTGTTGTTTCCTCCTGCTAACTCTCCTCCTTAACCTCACTTGGAGTTGTAGGTGTAAGCTGCTCCCTGAGGTGCTCGATCTCCTCTTTGTCTTGATCAATTGTTTTCACAATCTGATCAATCTTCTATGTCATCATGATTTTGGTGATTTGCATTCTCTTTGGGATTTTCTCATAGGATATAGCCAATTTATGCTCCATCCTATTCGTGCGGTCTTTCTCATCTTTGGTCTCAGCCTTAGCCTGCTCGAGTACCAATTCCAACTTGTCCTGATTGTCCTTTGCATGTTGCAATTCCACTGCATCTGTGTGTGCACAAGACTATACCTCTTGTGTGATGCTGACTTGAATTTTATAAAATACCTTGGTTGGTATCCATGTCAATACCAACTATATTTGAGCCAAGTCCTTTAGGGGTGTCTACCCCATGATTTCGTCCATGCGCAGCATGCTGGATTTGAAGTGAAATGTCGAGATCGGCTATGTTGTCGTCTAGATCCTGTCTTTCTCGCTTGATCCATATTTTCCTTCTTTCTGTGATGTTGATGGGACCATTCCTTTTCTACTACCGGTTGCGTGTGCTTCTTCGAGCTGCTTGAGGATTTGTCGCATGTGTTCCATCTCTTCATCAATTATGTCCCTTTGGAGTGCATCATTATCGAAATCCTCGACTATATGATCCTGGATCATTTGGGCCACCATGTCCACATCGTCCTCAGTGATCGTGTATTCTAGGGGTGTTTGGTGTACCTTCACCTTCTTGTGTGCACCCCCCATCTGGATGACTAGCCTTTTAGTATGGCCTTTCTCCTGTGGAGTATCACTTGATGTAGTACCCTATGTTGTCTCAGCATGTTTCTATTATACCTGTGGAGCCTGTGTGTTGTTCTTCTTCTCTGCCTGGGTGCCTATCTTATATGTCCCCCCTTTTTTTTGGTGTGCCTTGCTCTGACCTATCCTTGGTCTCTTCAGCACTGTTAAATCTTCATCATGTTTATGTTCCTGTCTTACCTGCTCCTCCTGTATTTTTGTAGGTATTTCTCGATTGAGGCTAGAATCCTCCAGTCATCATCCCAATCCTTAATGGTCATCTCTATGTCCGCCTTCTTGATGCGGTAGCACAGTTGTAGCCATTGATTGTCGGGATCTTTTCACACTATATCCACATCGCATGTCTAGTGTCTTTGAAGTTGGTTATTCCATGATAATATGTGATTTATTCCGGTGTCACCCTCTAAGTGTTGGCGATGTTGTCTTGTAAGTCGTTGTGATATCCTTCAAATATGGTTGCATTCACCTTTATGTTATTGGGGTCCAAAGAGGACCCCATCGATAAGTATCTCGCTCCATGGTAGGGATTCGGTCTAGTGGAAAAGAATGAATTATTCGGCTCCTTCCATCAAATCAAGGCTATTAGGATGAGAAGCCATGAATAATAATAAAAAATCCCCAAATCCTACACATCCTTGCATTCGTATAGGAATAGATTCAACAAATAAGGGGCCCAACTGAGTGTGGTTCCCTCTACACACTATGTTGTAGCTGCGACAACCTCGGTTGATACTTCCTCCTTGTGGCATTTCCTGAGTAATTTTTATGCCATAATTTTTGTGGTCATTATTGTTGCGGCGTCACTAATATGCTTGATGATGATTCTATGCGACCCCATTTTGGTACCATATGTATTCTTCATTTCCTCGGTCAGTGATTTCTCCTTTGTTTCATCCTCAAGGAAGTGTGCGGGATCCTCACCCCGTGATGACAGCCCTGTGATGTATGTGATAATCTCCACGTCTATTGAGACTATCTCTTCTAGCCATAGGTATCTACCATGGGTGACTACCATCAACTGCTTGACACAGTTGTTTGCATATTGGCCCCTCCCAAAGTGCAGGATGTCCAACAGGCCTAGAATCTTGTTTTTGGCCAGTCATGTTGCCCACTAGGTTGGTTGATTAATTGGTTTGCCCAAGGGTCCTATACCCACAGTCTCTAGCTATAATTGCTTGGCGAATTATGGAAACTTGCATGTGTCTGTCACATCATGGTATTAGTACCTCAATTTCTCCATGTGGCCTAACATATTTTTTGTTATTCGTACCCCTTCTGAAATGCACGACAAGACAATGGTTGCAGTGGCTAGCATGCGTGGTGACCTTGGTACTGCCTGTTTGCCCTTTTTCTGTGGTGGATGACTCGAGGTTACAACCTCCATTGTTCGCTCTTCTAAATACTCCTCTGGTCGGTCGGTGACATCTTCCACTGTTCCCTCCTGTGGTCATTTTTTCCTGGTTTGGGGTCGTCTCATTGGCTCTCGGGGATTCTTCAGGGTTTTGGGGGTGCACTTGGTTTCCTGCATCATCTGCTTGTTGTCCCTGTCCTCCTTCGGGGACATCCATGTCCATGCCCACTGGTGTTTTCTGCTGGGTTTCCTCCACAATGGGTGTGGGGCTTCCTAGTGTCATTTCAGGCGATGGGATTTCCTCCATGTTGACGACTTCTGGAGGCTAAGGTGGTTTTTGTTCGCTTCCATGTGTTTGTGGTGGTGCTTTGGCACTGCTTCAAGTTTGTCTGGAAGTCTGTCTTGGTTATCCCTATTTGGGTGGTGCCATGGTGGTAAGGATGTTTTTCACTGAGCTCAGTGGCCTCTACAACCTTAACTCTCTGCTTCGTATGCTTTATCGCTCTATGCCTTTCCTAATTTCAAAATAACCTTTCCGCTCCCACGTGATTTCTTTGTATTCGGGTTGTGTGAATCTTTTCAAAGACGTTACCACGATTGTGTTTTAATTGAACCATCGTTTCCCATGTACTTTCCATTGATTTCCCTTGTCGTCGCTAGTTGGCATGATTAATGCAGTGTACCATCAATCATTTCTGGCATTCAATTCTGATAGTCCTTGTCATTTGGTGCTTATTTTTCTCATATGACTTTCCCATTGTTTCCAATTTGTAGTGACCACTGGCCTTGTCTTCATTGGGCTAGCATTGTCAACTGTGTGTGCTCATTCTCTTTTCGGTGCACTATACCTCTGTTGTTATATTTTTATGTCCAGCAAGGTGTGGCATTTTTTTTTTAAGTGCTAAGGGTTCAATTGTCCCTATACAGCTTTAGTCAGTTCCCATTGATCATCCCTCTGATTTGTGTGCCTCCTAAATCCTTCAACTATACAACTCCCCCATCTGTAACACTTTTTACTTTGTATGGTCCTAACCAATGAATTTCAAGTTTTCCTGGATGCTGAAGGGATTTACTGTCATACATCAAAACTAAGTCTCCTTCCCTGAAATTTTTCCTCTTGATATGTCTGTCATGGAAAGATTTATCCCTTGCTTTCTGGACTTCTTGGTGAAACCTTTCTAGAATCATATCTTCCTCCATGATCATTAGTTGATTCATCCTATCATGTACTGTACCTCGTTATGTCATGTTCGTAATTGTTTCTACGCACAGTCTGGGTACCAAAAATTCCAGTGGCATCATTTATTTTTGTCCATATACCAATATAAATGGTGTTTGTCCTGTCAATTTCTTGCATGGGGTCCTATATGCCCACAATATTGTTGGTATCTTTAGGTCCCAATCATCCATATTAATGCTATAGATCTTCATCAATGAATTTTCAAGGATCTTTTTAAAGGCTTCCACTATTCCATTTGCTTGAGGATGATATGGTGTACTCTTTTGATGATGAACTTCAAATTCCTTAGTCATAGAATTAATAGTACTGTTAATGAGTTGAGTGCCTTGGTCACTCATAAAAATCCCGGGGCAACCAAATCTAGTGATCACTTGTTCGAACAGGAAGTGCGATGTTGTCTTTGCGTTGCAATATTTGACTGGTGTTGCTTCTACCCATCGTGTCATGTATTCTGTCGTGACGATAATGTACCTCTCTCCTATCCTTTTTTCTGGTGGGATAATGTACGCGCTATACCTTTTGCGCGGTAGCGTTTCCTGCATAATTCCCTCCTGTTATTCCCTCATGGGATTTTTCTAAAATAATTGGTCTTTTAGGTTCTAGAACACATCTTCTCAAGATGTTATCTACGCCCATTTTGTATAAGTGTTATGCAATTAGTTGATAATCTGTAGCCCGAAATACAAGTCTTTTCTTATGCGTGGTGTTATATTCTCGTGGCGCAGTCCCTTTACTCAAGTACTGGATAATGTCTGTGAAGTATTCATCGGTGATCTGGGCTGAAAATAATTGTGTGTCTGGAAATGTTTCCTCTAGACTGGTAGGTTCCTCCCCATTCATGATCCTCGATAGGTGATCGGGTCCTGCGTTCAACTTCCCTAGCTTGACTATTACTTCAAAATCAAATTCTTGAAACATAAATAGCCAACTATAAATTATCCCCCCCCCCAACACTGGCTTGTTGACTAGGTATTTGAGTGTTGAATGGTCTGTGAACATATTGAAATGTTTTCCCAGTAAGTAATGTCTGAACTTCTGAAGTGCGTAGACCATAGCTAGGCATTCCCTCTCTGTAGTGTTGTAGTTCTGCTCTTATTCTGACATTTTTCTGCTAGCAAATTCTATAGGATGATCCAATTCTCTTACTCCTGGATACGCCATAATAGCTCCAAGTTCTATGGTCGATACATCTACATGTACATTGAATTTCTTATCCCAGTCTCGGAATACTAGTATTGGTGTGGTTACCATCTTCTCTTTGAGTGTATCCAGACCATGTTGACAATCCTCATTCCACTGGAACTTTGTGTCTTTCATTAGAAATTTCTCCATTGGCACAATGATCTGCGCATATCCTTTTATAAATTTCATGTAGTATCATATGTGTCCCACTGTCTCTCTTAGTTGACAGACTATTTTTTGTGGTGCCAGGTTAACGACTACTACAATCTTGGCAGGATCTACTAGCAAACCTTGCTTGCATACTATATGGCCCAATAGTATCCCAAAGGGTGTTTCGAAGATGCACTTCTTAATATTTAATGATATCTAGAACTTCCTACATATTTCTAACATCAACCGTAAGACCTCTACATGGTATTTCAAAAGACGAGAGATTGTCCAATCGTCCAGGTATACCTCTAAAAACTGGTGGATAAATTATTTAAACACAACTATGACTACTCTGGGAAATATTGTTGGTGCATTCTTTAGTCCAAATGGCACGACTGTGTACTGGTAGGATCCCCATTCTGTCGCAAAAGTGGTCTTGTATCTATCTTCCAGTGCTATATTGATTTGATGGTATCCTGAGAATCCGTCAGTGAATGAATAAGATTCCTCTCCTCCTACATTCTCCAACACCTCATCTGTGAAAGGTGTAGGGAACTGGTCATGTAGGCACGCATCATTCAAATTCCTCAAGTCGATGCATATTCTTATTCCCCCTTTTTTTTCTCTTGAACTACTATCGGGTTTATCCATTCCGATTCTTCTACAGGTTCTATGATTCCCGTCTCCAACATCCTATCGATTTCATCTTTGAATTTTTTCTTATATATCGGATTTAGTTTGTATAGTCGTTGTCTGATCAGTCTTGCCTCATCTTAAGTGGTATTTTCATTTCACCTATATCTCCTGCTATACATTTTATTTCTGTGAACATTGTTGGGAACAAGTCATTGTATTTGCGCAGTAACTTTGTTATTCTTTCCATTGTTTGCTCATCCCAGTAGTGTCCAATGTTGGCCATTTTTGGATTCTCAATTGTCCCAATGTTGACTTTCTTTACCTTGATCGGTGCAACAATTACTTCTAATTATAGAGGTGGACCTTCCACTTCTCTTTCACCTTCAACTTCCTCAATCTGAATATCATGTGGGTCATCTTCCTCTGGTACTTCTTCCTGCATATGGTAACATGACAATAGTTCTTGCATTGTCTGTCTATTCTGTTGTTGTTCTTCTATTGTGAGTTCAACTTATGGTTCCTTAATGAATATCACCCCTCTTATTTGTTTAAGTGTTGCCTCTATGTTGGGGTTGTCATGCTCAAATGAGAAAGTGAATGTAAATTTTTGTTGTAGTATTGTCCAGCTCGTATTTCCTCTGTGCAATTCCTGGTCTATATAACAATTTGTTGGGATGCCCTCTAATGTGTGTACAAAATGGTGAGTCCATTCTTCTGGTGGTGTCATTTTCCATATCATTGTGCACTTATCTAAGTGTCTTTTTGGTGCCCCCTGCCCATCATATTTATGTCACTGGTTTCTTCTTTGCTTTGTGCCAAACCTAATGCACAGTAACCGCTTACATTGGTACCAATGCTAGATTATTTCTTTGTGCATGCCCCACCATCTTGCAGGAGTGGCCTTGAGTGCTACATATAGTGATAAGAGTCTATGATTTTCTAACACTTCATCTTCATAGTGTGTCAAGAATTCTTCTAGATATTTCACCCCATGGAAGTTGGGTGCTTCCCTTATCTCTGTACCTACCCATCTTACTGAGCGGTCTATTCTTTCGCATATTCTTGTGGAAAATTTGTGTAGCCTTTGTTGCCAATTATCTAAACCTGTATCTGAGTATGATGCACATGAGGTGATGCTCTGCTAACTGACTATCCCATCTGCAGTTGGTTTTATGTAATCATCATCTCACGCAGTTGTTCTATACAACTGGCTAATTTCCTCCAGGTCCAAGAAAGTAGGCTCTACGAACCTTTCCCCTTCTGATGGGTCTAATGGCGCAATGACCCTGTATTCTCCTAACTCAAAGGTCATTTTCTACGCCTTTAATTTGATTATGGCCTAGTTATCAAATGCCCAATCCAAGATGAGAAATGTTGGTCTTTACTTCGAAGTCATCTTTAGTGCGCACTCCATCCAGGTCTACTATCACTCCTTTTAGTCTTCCAATTGGTAGAACTTTGTGTTGATTTTCCAATTTCATTTGAACTAGTGAATATCCTAATGTGGCCTCTACCATACATTTCCATGTCTTCTTGGTTAATACATTGAATTTGGATCCTAAATCCATTATGATATCTCCCATGTTGAAATATATAATGTTGGCGTTCAGCCTGAACTCCCTACTTGTTCTCCTCCTTGTATGTAGGTGATTGAATGTTTTTTGTTCTAGATTTCCTTCTGTCTCTACGCTACATCTTTCTGGCATATTTTTTAATACTTTGACAAAGGATGGATCATTTATTAATACACATGATTGAAAAATCATTTGATCGTACTTACTTGTCCCAGGGGTTGTGTTTCTTTGGTGTGATCCAATGATGCAGGAATCTCGTACTTGGATGCTTCCTTACTATGTTGTGTGGTTGATGTCGACACAATGTCTAGCTTCAGGAATTATTGTTTGTCTTGCTTAAATATCTTCTTCTCATTATGTGTGTCAAACTGCTTCTTTGGTTCGACATTCTTCTTCACCCATTAGTGTTGTAATGGCTCTTGTCATACTGTGTTGTTTCCTGTTTTAGCTCCTCTGCGTGTAATTATGTTGATGTTTCTTCCTTCATCCCTCACTTCTACTGAAATCCACTAAACATTCTAATTGTTTTTATTCCTCTTTTCATGGATCTTTCCTAATAGCGTAGGACACTCTTACGTGTCATGATCCGATGCACGACAATACATACAGGTCATTGGTGGAAGTGGACATTCTCTTGCATAGTGTCCTAGTTGTTGAAAATTATGACATACCATTGGTACTCTACCTCTTCCAAAGCCTCCTCTTCCTCTTCCTCTGCCTCATCCATCTCTATCCCCTTGCGGCACGTTATATTGAGGTGTCTGGTTATACTATGTGGTATTGTAGTGTGCTTGTGCGGTATTTTACTGTGGTTGCGTTGTGTTAAATGGTTGTTGCAAAATGTTGTATGGGGCTGGTACTTGGTTAAACTGAGGTGCAGTTTTCCTAGTCATCATTTCTTCTTGCACCATGTATGCATATGATGTCCTCTCTCTCATAACCTCCATGGTTCTACAGTATTTTTCATCATGGCCTAATGACTTGTAAAAGTTGCAATACGAGATCTTTGGGACTGCCTGGTACTTATGAATCATTGGGCAATGATATGGATCATGGCCTTGTTTCTTACAGATTTCACACCATATTCCTCATGTTGGTAATGGATTTGGCATTCCTAATTCCATGTACTGCATGAATGTTAGACATTTTTTCTTATGGTGTCCTTTTGTCATGCATGTGGTACATCAAATAAATTCTCTTTTGTCCTTACTTTTGTTCTAGTTCAGCTGGAACATCAAATTCTTTAGATCCTCCTTTAAATCCTCGATGGTTGGATCTGTCTTATGATATTGGTTTTCTTCGAGTTGTAGGGTTTCCTGCATATCCCCCGCCTTCTTTTGAAACTTATGTTGTCACAGTGGATATTTCAAGTGTGGTAATAGTGAGTTGACGAACATGTGCCTATCCTGCATATCTATCATGACATATTTCAACTTTCCTTTCAGTCACTTGAATCTCTATTCAATCTACCATATGTATTCTCTTGGTTTCTGTCTAATCTCTATCATCTCGTTCATGTATTGTTCCACTTAACTTGGCTTCTGGAACTCATTTATCAGTAGCTTCTTGATATCTCCAATCATTCTTGTTGTCTCTGGAAGATTGTTTGTGTCTAAAATCATATACCAATCCAGTGTGTGATACCTTAGTGTGATAGCTAATTATGCAAGTTTAGTGTCCATGTCTGTGACCTGTTTCATTTCCCAAATATTTTTACAAATAAATAGTTGCTTCTCCGGGTCCTCCGACGCTTTTCCTTTGCATTTTGGTAACCTGATGGTGGGATCATGTCATGTCATCCAGAATGTTGAAATAATATCTCCACAAGGTGTATATATTTGAATACTGCTTCATGAAATGTCTCCCCCGGTTGTTGTTCCCTATGTACATGTACTTCCCGATGTCTTCCTTCTCCCAAAATTCGATTGTCTAAATGGTGGTGTTCTTTTTGGTGTGTTAGTCGCACATGGGTTTATGGGTTCCACATTGACATTAATATGGATAGGATTGTTTCCTTCTATTCCCGCTCTTGGACCTCTCTTCTTCCTCTCATATGTCGTGCATAGGATTTCCTCAATCTGCTCCACAACCCAAAGATCCTCTAACTCCTCTTCATTACTTGCCAAGCCTTCCCTCGCAGCTACAACTCTCGGTGTTCACCTTGTATTGGTAGGGTACTCCACTACATGTCCTTCCAGTTGTCACCATGATTTTCTTGATCTGGTCATCATCCATCAGGATTGGGTCCAAGGCCTCCTCCTTATTTATTGTATCCCCTTCTCCTTCCATTTCTCCTTTTCCTGTCAGTGCTTCCCCCCTTCCCCCATGCACGCAGGAAATTTTAGTTGTCTAAATCCATTGTCATTACACCTTTATTATATAGAAATATATTAATGTAAGTATATAATGATCTAAGAAACCTGCCTCAAGGTCCCTTCAAGAATTATTGTCCAACTTCATTGTACGACTTTGTTGTATCTACTACAAACTATGTGATAATCCGACAACAATGTTTTCTAACAAAAAATCTACTGCACACGTGAAAACTACATCCAAAAGATAGAATTTGACCACAAGGTGTTAAAATCATCCAAGTTGCGGAAGAAAGACTTCAAGTGTGTCGGATAGCAACGTCTGTGAACCAAACATAGACTCTAGGTTCACTTGACATATGCCACAGTGAAAAACAAAACATAATGACTACACGTTCATAAAACAAAAAGACAATAATGTATAAACAAATATACATATATGCAAGAAGTCACGCTCAAGCGATGAACCTTATTGTAATACTTATTAAGGTAGATCCCATTTCTAGGATCTGCTAAGGCGTTACCCTTGAAATAAACCAGATGATAAGCACCCTTTTCTAAGATTTTTTTCACAATGAAAGGTCTGAACCACATGGGTTTGAAATTTCCTGCCCCCAAGGGATATTTTTCTTAGTGATAGACTAGGACAAGATCGCCTTCAGAGAAAATTTGAGGGTCAAAGGATCGATCATACTGACACTTGACACATTGTTTATGAGCCTCATTATCCAAGTTTACATATTGACGCTACTCATTAAGTTGCTCGAGATATAAAAACACGTTCCTCAATCGATGTAGTGTCGAGCAGTAGTTCCACTGCCAACTTCAAAGAATGGATTTTGAATTCAATGGGAAAGACTGCCTCCATCCCATAAATGAGTTGGAAAGGTGAAAACCTGGTAGCAGTCTTTACTGAAGTTCAATAAGCCCAAAGTGTCGAATATAACATCAAATGCCAATTTGACTTGGCAAAATTAATCATTCGCTGAAGAATCATCTTGAGAGACTTATTCACAACTTCTACCAAAAAATTCTCTTGTGGGTAATAAGGTGACGAATGTTCCTTATTAAACCCTAGTTTTGATGTTAATTCAATCATACTTTTGTTCTAGAAGTGACTCCCATGGTCTGTGACAATATCCTTCGAAATACCGAACCTAGCTACAATCTAGTTAAAAATGAACAGGGCAATCGTTTCCCCATCATTGTTAAATGTTGTCATAGCTTCGACCCACTTAGTAAAGTAGTCTACTGCTACGATGATATGGCTATTCCCCCTGGCAGAAACTGGGTGACATGTAGTGAAATCAATCCCCCACTTGGTGAAGGGACCGACAATAATAACTAGAAACATAGGAGTTGGGTGTGCCTGCATATTTCGAGAGAAGATCTGGCATGAGCGACACTTCTTGACGAATAAAAGTAATTTGGTTGCATATTTGACTACTACTTCATGAACTATATCCCCTAGTTGTTTTTCCCTTTGTATATTTACTTCTTGTTGTCTTCCTTCTCCCAAAATTCAGTTGTCTAAATGGTGGTGTTCTTTTTGGTGTGTTAGTCGCACATGGGTTTATGGGTTCCACACTGACATTAATATGGATAGGATTGTTTCCTTATATTCCCTCTCTTGGACTTCTCTTCTTCCACTCATATTTCACGTGTAGGATTTCCTCAATCTGCTCCACAACTCGGAGATCCTCTACCTCATCTTCATCACTTGCCAAGTCTTCCCTCGCAGCTACGACTCTCTTCTTGGTGTTCACCTTGTATTGGTAGGGTAATCCACTATGTTTCCTTCCAGTTGTCTCCATCATTCACTTCATCTAGTCATCGTCCATCATGATTGGGTCCAAGGCCTCCTCCTTCTTTCCTTTATCCCCTTCTCCTTCCATTTCTCCTTTTCCTGTCAGTGCTTCCCCCCTTCCCCCATGCACATAGGGAATTTTAGTTGCCTGACTCCATTGTCATTACACTTTTATTATATAGCAATATCTTAATGGAAGTATATAATGATCTGAGATACCTGCCTTGAGGGCCCTTCAATAATTCTTGTTCAACTGCGTTGTACAACTTTGTTGTATCCACTGCAAACTATGTGATAATCCGACAATAATGTTTTCTAACCAAAAATCTATTGCACGCGAGAATTTATTATCAACACGTTGTAGCTGGGAAATATTTTTGGGATTCCACTCTAGTTGTCTGATCCGATTCGTCGGATGGATGGATTTCAATCTTTTGATCACTTCCTGCAATATGTGTGGGAGATCACATAAAAATACTTCAAGCAATTCATTGAATACGTACTTTTCCAAATACTTGCGCAATGTTATTTGGGGTTTTTGTTATCTTTATGCACAAACTCTAGCTCCTTTGTCTTCAGCCATCTTTCAATCTATGCCTTTGTGGGATTCCACGGTCTCAACATCCCCTTTTAGAGTTGCATTCTCTCAACTTTTTGTCGCCTTATCTGGTCTTCTTTTGACATGTCTTCCGTAGATCTCATGTGCTCAATCCCATTTCCTTCCAATCAACCAGCAACAAAACCATGTGTTGGTTTTCCTTTCTCTTTTACCCATTTACCATTATAGATTGACCCCAGTTCATAACCAAGAAGCTTCCCAACAAAATCCCTTAAAGAATATCAGCCCCTATGGTCACCCAAAAGGAAACGTAGTACATGGAGTGTACTATGCAGTCTCACCCATGATAGCTCTTATGGGTGGCTACAATACTCAGGTGTTTGAAACCTGGGACTGAGTGAGATCGGTTCTTGTATGTCACAACCTTTATTTAGTCCATTTAACATCCTGTTATAACATCTATTTTATGCATGCATTTAAAATACTAGATCTACTTAATCACTTCATTCATTCAACATTCATCAAGTAATCAGACACAAAGACACATTCAGTCAATCCCACAACACATTTTTACCATGGTTCACCCCCTCATGGGATACGTACACAAATATGTAGCTCTTAGGGTTTTATTATGGTTTATAAAGATATCACGTCGCACATGTTTACATTCTTGGTTCTCACTCTCCTCAGCAGGATCCTCAATCCCTGCGAGGCTCACTATATTGCACCAGACTCCTCATCCTGTAATCTAACCCTCAGGAGCGAGTCGCTCCCTCCTTCCTTCCCTCACCAGCTTAATGATTTGTCTATTTCTTACAGTACTCTTCCTATTTGTCTCCCCTCTATGTCTGTCCCTTTTTCTCTCCTAAGTACTACTTATTTATATTTTTGGCTCACGTGCCATTACAATGTATTACAAAATCCCTAACCCTGGCGTCGTTAGGTCTTCCATGCATGCGCGCATGTTGCTTTTCCTTCCAGTTGTCACTTTCCTCTTTCATGCCTTTCTTCCCAAAATAGCCTCTCTTTTTTATTCGTCCTACTTCCAACAAGAACCCAAAGCCACCTTAATGAATAGTGAAGATGAAATAACCATATTTACTCTAGCTTGTAGCTAAAGCAAGACAGTTAATGAAATATGGGTTGGTAGTTGAAAAACAAACCACCCCAATGAATGGAAGTATGGGAAAGATTGGATGGGACAACAAAATTTGTTAGTCATATGTACAAAAGCACACCATCACCTATTTTTTCTGGTTGACCCAAGTTCCTTCTAACAAAAGGAAGAGGGAAGAGACATTGCATCCATGAAAAGGTATGAGTGTGTGTAGAGTACATAGAATAGGAAGAAAAGAGAGAATTTGGGAAATTTATGGTTGGAGGAGGGAATGAACTCCAAAGGGGAAGTGTTGGTGCGAGAGGAAACTCATGCATTAGAGGAAAATACTCGTGAGAAGAGCATAGGAATATCGAGCAAACGAGTCTAAGTAAAATAAGAATTGGGATTTCCATGCGCACTGTGTTGCCACTCCTTTTTATGTTAATGTCAAATTACTAACTCAAAGATCTGCTATATACATATGTGGGACAATTTTGACCAGCTAAATTCGCCAGGACCATGCATCGTCCTCGACCAAATGTTGAACCAGCAGGAGAAGGAGGACCAGCTGTTGCAGGAGGACCCCTATTTGGAGAGGCTAAGAGAGTGTTGTGGTGAGTAGAGAGAAACTTGACAGCTCTCACTTGTGCAGTACCCATGGTAGAGATAGAGGACTTTCCCTTGGACATGCAGCCACATGTAGTAGGGTGCCTAGGACTTGGGTCCAGTTATTTCGGTGTCTTGCGAACATCGTAGTTCATTACAGTAGTGCCAATATGCCAAGACCATAGTTAGTTTTGGACAACATATGTGTTGAGGGCACTTTTATGAACTCTATATTGAGGGCATAATCCCAATGATGTATACCAACTATATTTGAGGCTTTATGGCCCACTTTGTACTCATGACATTATTTTTGGATATATTATATATACATATTTTTTGTCTTATGGATGAACACATTTTACAAATGTATTTATATGTGTATGTGTGTGTTTTACTTTTACATGTTAGCAACATGCCAATCAAATACTTGATTAGCCAAAGTATTGTTTAGTTGATTAGATCTCCTAGGAACATGAATATAAGTAATATAATCAAAATAGAATTCTAAGAGAAGTACCCTAAGGAACCGTCGGTGAAGGGTGGGATCGTAAACGCGATATACCCCATTTAACTGGGACATTACCAGATGATCATATAAAGAAAACCATAGGTGATAAATACAATGTGACAAGGCATCACGTAGTAATTTTATCACTGCATTGTACTCGACAACATTATTGGTTGCTTCGACTAGAAAACTGTCTCCAGAAGATAGAAACTGACCACAAGGTGTTAAAATCATCCAAGTTGTGGAAGAAAGCCTCCGAGTGTGTCAGATAGAACCATCTGCAAACCAAACATAGACTTCATATTCACTTGACATATGCCATGGTGAAAAATAAAGCATAATGACTACACGTTCATAAAACAAAAAGACAATAATGTATAAAAAAATATACATATATACAAGAAGTTATGCTCAGGCGACCAACCTTAGTGTAATACTTCTTAAGGTAGAGCCCATTTCTAGGCTCCGCTAAGGTGTTACCCTCGAAATCAACCAGACGATAAGCACCCTTTTCTAAGACTTTTTTCAAAATGAAAGGTTTGAACCACATGGGTTTGAAATTTCTTGCCCCCAAGGGATATTTTTCTTAGTCATATACTAGGACAAGATAGCCTTCATAGAAAATATGAGGGTCAAAGGACCGATCATACTGACACTTGACACATTGTTTATGAGCCTCATTATCCAAGGTTGCATCTTGACGTTTCTCATTGAGTTGCTCGAGATATAAAAAAATGTTCCTCAATCAATGTAGTGTCAGGCAGTAGTTCCAATACCAACTTCAAAGAAGGGATTTTGCATTCAATGGGAAAGACTGGCTCCATCCTATAAATGAGTTGGAAAGGATAAAACATGGTAGCAGTATTTACTAAAGTTCAATAAGACCAAAGTGTCGAATATAACATCAAATGCCAATTTGACTCGGCTGAATTAATCGTTCCTTGAAAAATCGTCTTGAGAGACTTATTCACAGATTCTACCAAACAATTCTCTTGTGGATAATAAGGTGACAAATTTTCCTTATTAAACCCTAGTTTTGATGTTAATTATGTCATAATGTTTTTCTAGAAGTGGCTCCCATGGTCTGTGACAATCTCCTTCAGAATACCGAACCTGGCTACGATCTAGTTAAAAATGAACAAGGCAATCATTTCCCCATCATTGTTAAATGTCGTCATAGATTCGACCCACTTAGTAAAGTAGTATACTGCTACGATGATAAGGCAATGTCCCCTTGAAGAAACCAGGTGACATGTAGTGAAATCAATCCCCCACTTGGTGAAGGGACCGACAATAATAACTAGAAACATAGGAGTTGGGTGTGCCCGCATCTTCTAAGAGAAGCTCTGACATGGGTGACACTTCTTGATGAATAAAAGTAATTCGGTTTCATATTTGACTACTGCTTCATGAACTAGATCCCCCATTGTTTTTTCCCTGTGTAGATGTACTTCCTTTTGTCTTCCTTCTCCCGAAATTCGGTTGTCTAAATGGTGGTGTTCTTTTTGGTGTGTTAGTCGCACATGGGTTTATGGGTTCAACATTGACATTAATATGGATAGGATTTTTTCCTTCTATTCCCGATATTGGACCTCTCTTCTTCCTATAATATGTCACATGTAGGATTTCCCCAATCTGCTCCACAACCCGGAGATCCTCTACCTCCTCTTCATCACTTACCAATTCTTCCCTCGCGGCTACAACTCTCTTCTTGGTGTTCACCTTGTATTGGTAGGGTACTCCATTGCGCGTACTTCCAGTTCTTTCCATGATTTTCTTGATTTGGTCATCGTCTATCATGATTGGGTCTAAGGCCTCCTCCTTCTTTCCTTTATCCCCTTCTCCTTTCATTTCTCCCTTTCCTATCAGTGCTTCCTCCCTTCCCCCATGCACACAGGGAATTTTAGTTGTCTGACTCCATTGTCATTACACCTTTATTAAATAGAAATATTTTAATGGAAGTATATAATGATATGAGATACCTGCCTCGAGGTACCTTCAATAATTCTTGTTCAGCTGCGTTGTACGACTTTGTTGTATCTACTGCAAACTATGTGATAATACGACAATAATGTTTTCTAACCAAAAATCTACTGCAGGCGTGAATTTATTATCAACGCGTTGTAGTTGGGCAATATCTTCGGGGTTCCACTCTAGTTGTCTGATCTGATTCGTCAGATGGTTGGATTTCAATATTTTGATCCACTTTTGCAATATGTGTGGGACATCACATAAAAATAATTCATGCAAGTCACTGAATACGTACTTTTCCAAATACTTGCGCGATGTTACTTGGAGTTTCTGTTATCTTTCTATGCAAACTCTAGCTCCTTTGTCTTCAACCAGCTTCTGATCTATTCCTTTGTGGGATTCCACATTCTCAACATCCCCTTTTAACTTCGCATTCTCTCACCTTTTTGTCACCTTATCCAGTCTTGTTTTGACATGTCTTCCACAAAACTCATGTGCTCAATCCCATTTCCTTCCAATTAGTCGGCAATAGAACCATTTGTTGGTTTTCCTTTCTCTTTTACCCATTTTCATTACAGATTGACCCAGGTTCATAACCAAGAATCCTCCCTATAAAATCCCTTAAAGAATATAGGCCCCTCTGGTCACCCAGAAGGCAACGCAGTACATGGAGTGTACTACGCAGTCTCACCCTAGATAGCTCTTATGGGTGGCTGTAATACTCAGGTGTTTGCAACCTGAGACTAAGTGAGATCTGTGCTTGTATGTCACAAACTTTATTTAGTCCATTTAACATCATGTTATAACATTTATTCTATGCATGCATTTAAAATACCAGATCTACTTAATCACTTCATTCATTCAACATTCATTAATTAATCAAACACAAAGACACATTCAGTCAATCCCACAACACAGTTTTACCATGGTTCACCCCTTCATGGGATACGTCCACAAATATCTGGCTCTCAGGATTTTATTATGGTTTAGAAAGATATCACGTCACGTGTGTTTACATTCTTGGTTCCCACTCTCCTCAGCAGGATCCTCAATCCTTGTGAGTATGACTATATTGCACCATGCTCCTCATCATGCAATATAACCCTCAAGATCGAGTCGCTCCCTCCTTCCTTCACTCACCAGCTTAATTATTTGTCCAGTTCCTACAGTACTCTTCCTCTCTATCTCCCCTCTATATCTGTCCCTTTTTCTCTCCTAAGTACTACTTATTTAGATTTTTGTCTCACCTTCCATTTCAATGTATTACAAAAACACTAACCCTAGCGTCATTAGGTCTTCCATGCATCACACGTGTTTCTTTTCCTTCCAGTTTTCGCTTTCCTCTTCCATGCCTTTCTTCCCAAAATAGCCTTTCTTTCTGATTCGTCCTGCTTCCAACAAGAACCCAAAGCCACCTTGATGAATAGTGAAGATGAAATAACCATATTTACTCCAACTTGTAGCTAAAGAAAGACAGTTAATGAAAGATGGGTTGGTATTTGAAAAACCAACCACCCCAATGAATTGAAGTATGGTAAAGATTGGATGGGACAAAAAAAAATGTTAGTCAGAGGTACAAAAGAGCACCATCACCTATTTTTCGTGGTTGACCCAAGTTCCTTCTAACAAAGGAAGAGGGAAGAGACATTGCATGCATGAAAAGGCATGAGTGTGTGTAGAGTACATAGAATATGAAGAAAAGAGAGAATTTGGGGAAGTTATGGTTGGAGGAGGGAATGAACTGCAAAGGGGAACTGTTGGTGCAAGAGGAAACTCATGCATCAAAGGAAAATACTTGTGAGAAGAGCATAGGAATATCAAGGAAACGAGTCTAATTAAAATAAGAATTTATATTTCCATGTGCACTGCATTTACACTCCTTTTTATGTTAATGTCAATGTACTAACTCAAAGATATGTTATATATATGTGGGAAGATTTCTACCAGCTAAATTTTCCAGGACCATGCGTCGTACTCAACCAAACCCTGAACCAGCAAGATCAGGAGGACCAACTGTTGTAGGAGGACCCCTAGTCCGAGAGGCTAAGAGTGTTGCGGCGATTAGAGAGAAACTTGATGGATCTCACTTGTGAAGTACCCATGGAAAAGATAGAGGACTTTCCCCCAGACATGCAGCCACATGTAGTAGGGGTGCCTAGGACTTTGGTCCAGTTATTCTGGCATCTTGCGAACACCATAGTTAGTTTTGGACAACATATGTGTTGAGGGCACTTTTTTGTACTCTGTATTGAGGGAATAATCCCAACGATGTATACCGGCTATATTTGAGGCTTTATGGCCCACTTTGTACTCATGACATTATTTTTGGATATAATATATATACATCATTTTTGTCTTATGGATGAACATTTTTTACAAATGTATTTACATGTGTATGTATGTGTTTTACTTTTACATGTTCGCAACATGCCAATCTAATACTTGATTAGCCAAAGTATTAGTTAGTTGATTACATCTCCTAGGAACATGAATATAAGTAATATAATCAAAATAGCATTCTAAGAGAAGTACCTTAAGGAACCGTTGGTGAAGGGTGGGATCGTAAACGCGGTATACCCCATTTAACTGGGACACAGCTAGTTGAGCATCTAAATAAAACTGGAGGTGAGAAATACCATGTGACAAGGCACCACATAGTAATTCTATCACTGCACTGTACTCGGCAACATTATTGGTTGCTTCACCTATAAAAATACCTCCAAAAGATAGAAACTGACAACAAGGTGTTAAAATCATCCAAGTTGTGGAAGCCAGCCTCTGAGTGTGTCGGATAGCACTGTCCACAAACCAAACATAGACTTCATATTTACTTGACATATGCCACGGTGAAAAATAAAACATAATGACTGCACATTCATAAAACAAAAAGACAATAATATATAAAAAATAATACATATATACAAGAAGTCACGCTCAGGCGACCAACCTTAGTGTAATACTTCTTAAGGTAGAGCCCATTTCTAGGCTCCACTAAGGCATTACCCTCGAAATTAACCAGACGATAAGCACCCTTTTCTAAGACATTTTTCACAATGAAAGGAATGAACCACATGGGTTTGAAATTTCCTTCCCCCAAGGGATATTTTTCTTGGTCATAGACTAGGACAAGATTGCCTTCAGAGAAAATTTGAGGGTGGAAGGATCAGTCATACAGACACTTGGAACATTGTTTATGAGCCTCATTATCCAAGGTTTCATTTCGACGTTAATCATTGAGTTGCTCAAGATATAAAAAAGTGTTTCTCAATCGGTGTAGTGTCGGGAAGTAGTTCCACTTCCAACTTCAAAGAAGGGATTTGGCATTCAAAGGGAAAGACTACCTCCATCCCGTAAACGAGTTGAAAAGGAGAAAACTTGGTAGTAGTATTTACTCAAGTTCAATAGGCCCAGAGTGTCGAATATAACATCAAATTCCAATTTAACTTGGCCGAATTAATTGTGCGCTGAAGAATCATCTTGAGAGACTTATTCACAGCTTCTACCAAACAATTTTATTGTAGGTAATAAGGTGACGAATGTTCTTTATTAAACCCTGGTTTTGATGTTAATTCATTCATAATTTTGTTCTAGAAGTGAATCCCATGGTCTGTGACAATCTCCTTTGGAATACCAAACCTGGCTACAATCTGGTTAAAAATGAACAGGGCAATCATTTCCCCATCATTGTTAAATGTCATCATAGATTCGACATACTTAGTAAAGTAGTCTACTGCTATGATCATATGGCGATTCCCCCTAGAAAAAATTGGGTGACATGTAGTGAAATCAACCTTTCACTTGGTGAAGGGACTGACAATAATAACTGGAAACATAGGAGTTGGGTGTGCCCGCATCTTTCGAGAGAGGATCTGGCATGGGTGACACTTCTTGATGAATAAAAGTAATTTGTGACCATTCGCTTGTGGGTAATAAGAGGACAAATTTTTCTTCTTAAACCATAGTTTTGATGTTAATTCGATCATCATTTTGTTCCGGAAGTGTCTCCCATGATCTGTCACAATCTCCTTTGGAATACCGAACCTGGCTACGATCTAGTTAAAAATGAATAGGGAATTCATTTCCCCATCATTTTTAAATGTTGACATAGCTTTGACACAGTTAGTAAAGTAGTCTATTGCTACAATGATATAGCGATGCCCCCTGGAAGAAACTAGGTGACATGTAGTGAAATAAATTCCCCACTTGGTGAAGGGATCGACAACAATAACTGGAAAAATAGGATTTGGGTGTGTCTGCATCTTCCGAGAGATGATCTGACATGGGTGACACTTCTTGATAACCTAAACACAATATTTGATTAACGAGGGCCAAAAGTATCCAGTGTGAAGAATCTTTTGAGTTTTTGCCAACCCAAAAATATGACTGCCATATGCTCATGTGTGACAGTCATTTAAAATAATCTATGCTTCTTCATGAGTAAGACATCGTTGAAGAATGCAATCCACTCCTCGACAATATAAACTGTCATCGAGGATGAGATAGTTTCTCTCTTGCTGGAAGATTCATTGACACTCATCACGAGAAGTAGAAGAAAGGAAATTCAAAGTCTGAAGACACACAAGTATCTCCATACCGAGGGTCTAATGATGTGATAAGAAAAATGTCTTCGTTAATCGGTGACTCTTTTGGTGACATATCACCACTCTTGACCAAAAGTTTCGAGATTAGTTCAATAAAGAACAATTACTTTTTATATTTACTCTTGCATGATGACTATCTATCTATTGATTTTCCTTCTGATGACTCGTCATGTTAACACATACTGAAAAGGGTTGATGAAGGATATGATGGTGGTATTGCGAAGTAAAATATAATGACAGAACCGTTGGACAATGTGAATAGCTGCCAAAGAAATTTTCTCAACATGTGAGTACTTGAGTTCCGGTCCAACTAGGACTCGGCTAAGATAGTAGATAACATGCTCTTCAAGCGCGTCATCCTCTTGGACCAATACCATGCCGATAGTGGACTCTGCGGCAGCCAAATACAACAAGAAATCCTTTCCATGATCAAGAGGACTGAGTAGAGGGGAAGAAGTCAGAGCATGTTTCAACACGTCAAAAGAGTGCTTCGATGCTTCATCCCAACATAATGGTACCCCTTTTTTCAAAAGATGCATGAACCCTTTAGTAATCTTGGCATCATTAGCAACAAACCGCCGAAGAAAATTGTCTTTCCCATGTAGACTCTGAAGCTGTGGAATTGTGCTTGGTGCAGGAAATTGAATTATTTCCTCAACCTTCAGAGGATCAACCATGATCCCTTTTATTGACATGATGAAACCTATTAAGCATCCTGATGTGACACAAAAACTGCACTTGTTTGGTTCAAGCAAATTTGATAGTAGCGACACCTCTCAAGTATTAGTTGTAAATGGGTGGGATGATCAGATATCTTGTGAGAACGTGATGCTATATCATCACAATACACCTCAACTATGTGTGTGAGTTCATGAAAATAAAATGACATGGCCCGCTAAAAAGTAGCTCCATCATTCTTCAGGAAAAAAGGCATTTTTATATACATGAATGTACCCCAAGGAAAAATAAAATTCGTTTTATGTTGGTCCTCAAGATTTATCTAAATTTGATTGTACCCAAAAATACTGTCAATGAAAGAAAAGACCTTGAAACCCGCACATTCATCAACAATCTGGTCAATAAATGGGGTCCAAAAAATGTCTTTCAAGCAATCTTTATTCAGGTCAAAAAAGTCCATACATACATGGATTGTACCTTGATTCTTGTTGACAAGAACAAGGTTCAATACCCATTATGTCAATTACACATGGTATATGAAACCGTCTTTGATGAGTTTTTCTACTTCATCCTTTATCGTCGCTTCCTTGCAAGGATTGATTGGGTGAAGCTTCCGTCGGATAGGTTTGACATCAGGATAAGTCATGATTTCATGTTCAACAATATGTGGATCAATGCTTGGAATCTCCTCATAAGACCAGGAAAAAACATCACAAAATTCTTTAAACAATTCAGTGTAGATCTGAATCTCTTTGGGAGAACAATCTGCTCTGACGAAGACATTTTCCATGACACCAGGGGTTTTGGAGATATCGATAGGAACAGTTTCAACAATACTTTCCATATTTCCCTCAGCATATGTTTTGTGCATAGCCAGAGAGTTAATGGGACAAGGGGCATATCCATTCATGGTCATAACAAACTCTCATGCCTTTATCCTCTTGATCTCGGGTAAGAAATATAATCTATGGTGAAGATCATCCCAATGTATGTCTGGCCCAGTCATTTCCTCCAGTATCGCCTCGTCAGAGGGAAATATTGAGTCCAAAGGGTTGTTTGTGGTGAGATATTCTTGAGCCCAAATAGGCTCAATAATAGGATCTAGATCCTATGGGGGATCCGGACTGGGGTTGGTCGAGGCTTGATGGACAATACTGTACGCACCCTCAGCAACAGATAAGGGCATGGTCATGCCAAGGTGCCCTACCCCTTCAATCAAATCCAATGGGGAAGGTAAATTCCATCGGTCATCAAAGTAACTCATTCTAAAGGACATGACCTAAAAAATCGCATCCTTTGACTGTTCGAGGACAACCAAAAAAAACTAACATCATTGGAATATTGAAGATAATCAAACGTCCCCATTAGAGATGGAAACAATCTGGCACCTAAATTGACAGTACCTGGTTGCAAGTTATCAATCATCGAGACTGTGGATGCCCCCGATGAAGGGTCAAGATGAGAGAAGGATAACTTATCAATCGTCATGATCCAACCTTCATGAGGAAAAGATAAGGCTTAAAAGATGGTGGATACGACCATTGTCATAGCGTAGGTCCAACTCCGCCCTAACAAAGATTGTATTCGAGAGACGCATCGACTACTTCTAACTCAATGCACACAGTTTTTCCCTCCAACTACATGGGGAAAGAGGGAATTATACAATTTGGTATGAATGATCAACCATCAAATGCAGTAAGAAATGTGTGTGATGGAAACAACTCGGGTTTTTCTATGGTCTTCCAGCATGCCAACGACATCACGCAAGTCGGGGAAACCTCATCAACCCTCATACAAAAAATGTTTTGTGTCAATGATTTTGTGGTGTATGCCACTACTATATAAAAAGTGACATGGTGAAGAAGATGAGGTTTATGGTTTTTAGGATAAAAGACAATTCATGAGTTACTAGTCTCGGACGCTCCAAAGGCAGACAACAACACTTTTCTTTGTGAGTGGAAACTCTGGAGAACTTCCAGAGTAGACATTGCACAAGGAGTTTGTGCCAGATCCTCCATGATGGAGTAATTATGAGCAACCCTTGCATTTGGGTTGTGAGAAGCCTTTTTGAACGCACCTTTAGGGATGTGAGTCATCATTTCTCCCATTGTATTCTCAATTTGAAGAGGAGTCAAAGAGTTGCAGGCTTCTTTTCCCTTCTCAATAGATTCTAGAATTTCGTAGTTATGAGCCTTGGTCGATCAATGAGCTTCGGCTTTCATCATATAATTTTTTGCGGCCCCATTGTTAGGATTATGCGCGAGGACTCCCTGACTTCCCCCAGGCATGCTCATGGATTAGGAAGCTTGAGCCATATTTTTCCCTTATGGAAAAGGGTTTATCAACATGACATGTTGTTGTTGTTCCAGTAGCTTTTGGTCTTCCTCAAGCCGAGGGTATTGGTTAGTTAAGTGGTCGTTCGTACAAATCTTACATATAAACTTCACTTTTCTATTTTTCATTTTTTCCCTTGCCAACATTATTTTCAACCTTCTTATCCCCCTTACCCTTGTTTTTTTTATGTTTCCTCTTTCCCTAGGTTTTTTGTTTACCCTTGGGATTTTTCGATTGCATGTTGTGTACATCCAACGTTTGGGTTACAAGGGCACTTGAACTAGGCGTTTGGATGGCCACAGTCTATTGAATCGATAATTGTTATAATTGATTAGAAAAAATATATACGAGCTTGCTCTATGTTGAGCCTACTATGCCATCAAAGTGATGCACAGAATTATGTTTGTATTTGTCAAGAGTTGACCGTGGTGTGTCGGAAAATATCTCATATAACATACCGGATTGAGAGTAAATAAACTCCAGTTGTTGGGCTCTAATGATATCCTCTTCTTCAAAAAACACCTCAGATGTTGCTACATCTTTGGAAACGCAAGGAACCAAAGACTTTAGGAACCACTTGAGTAAAAATGTGGGAGGGACCTTTACTTTTATCAAAATCTTTCATTGTCGCCATTCTCAAATGTGATCTGAGATAGGGTCATCTTTCGGCTACTCGAAGTTGGCCAGCAACTCAGTGTCGGCATAATATCTCATTGGTAATTGGAAATGGTTCAAGAAAACCATAACCAAGTCATTAAAGTAAGCATACTTTGAGTTGTCGAGCTCGATATACCATTTTGCAGAACCCCCTATAAGAGTGCATTGAAACAAGTGCAAGTGAACAGATTCATCCTTTAACGAGTTGGATGAGCACCATAAGTGAAAAGTCGTGACATGATCACCTAGATATTCACCAGGATTACCTTTGAAATTAGGGATGTTTGAGGGAAACTTTGTCGGCATGGGGGGCCAACACGGATCATGAAAGATTGGGTTGTTTAATAGTATATACAACTCTAGAAAATTCAGAGTTTCCAGAAAAGGTAGTCTTGGTTGTGGCATATTTACATGAAAAGAGGGGCCTATATTTTGGATGGAACAAGGTTTCCAGGAAAAGTTTGACTACTGGTGAGGTTTTTGGTAGAGACCATGGTGGCCCTGTCCAATAAAAGGGACTTACATCTAATGTTGCATCATCGATTGATTCCCAAAGTTAGATGGCATGGCTTGTGCAGGGATTTCTCCATGTATAATGTTCCAAGGCATTTGGTTGGGGATGCCCCCAGCCGACCCTCTCAGCATAGGTATTGAACCCTTCTTGAGGTTCCACTGAGTGTGGGAGGGGTTTCCCCTGATCTACATTCCTTGCGATGGAAACGAGCCCTGCCAAGGATTCCCAAGACCTTGCAAGGAGTAAACTCCTGTCATCGCTCCCTGCGAAGGAATGAAACCTTTCGTAGGGTTTTGTTGACCAAAGACGGGGTTTCCCCCAGTCAAGAAAGAAGACGAAGTAAAACTGTTATTTCTAAATGAACCGAAAAAATAAAATGACATTGATCCCACCAGAGTCGTGTAGGATTGAGGTCCAAGGCTCCCTCCACTGAACAAAATATAGTTGGTATTAAGCCCAATCGGTTGCTAAAAAGTTCCTTCAAGAAAAGGGGACGGATGAGGAATTTGACCTCCACCATAAGGAATGACGTTGAACAGGGTACTCGTGCTCATGGAAGTTCCTTTCCAGGGAGCATTAAAGCTCCTTTACCCCAGAACAATAGTCTGTAGTGTAGAGTAAGTGAGAATCAAGTTAGAGTCAAAACCTGGCATCCCATATGAGAAGGGAGTGCCAAACGCGTTTTGAATAGAGGGAATAGTGGCCAACATAGTCAAAGGAATTGAGCCACTGCCCGAAGTAGTGGGCATCTGGACAGTAGTCCTGATAGGCGGAGGTGGGGGAGGAGGCACAACATGCCCTCCTGCAGAAGTTGTGATGGGAGTATGAGGACTCCCTGACGAAGCAGCACTAGTTGTTTCCATCGTCGCTCACCGAACAAATTTTCGTTCAGGTGAAGTCACCTCGGGAAGGACTATTTGAATTAGAAGCAGTGTCGATAATTCAATGATCAGAGGATTTTATGGCGACAACCTTCGGTCTCGAGGTGAGAGACAATGGATTCCTCTGGCATAGGAAAGTATTTTCTCAGAGCTGGCTCGAGCACAATTTCCTGCGACCCGATAGTTTAAAACGATACTTCTTGATCTAGCTTGCGCCTCAACGGTGGTGGAGGTGGCTCCAAAGTAATCAACGACAGGCCCTGA